>PVJC01044154.1:0-14226 GCA_004026665.1 Murina feae
TTATGAACAACAAATATATATCAACGAGTGAATCTAAGAATCAAGTGAATGAAAAATCTGATGAACAGAATAAACTGGTGAATAGAATAGAATCAGAGGCATAGAATGGAGTGGACGGACAATTTTGGGGGGTAAGGGTGTTGGGGATGCGTGAAGAGACTGGACAATAATTGTACACCTATGGATGAGGACAGTGGGGGGGGCAAGGACAGAGGTTGGGGTGGGAAATGGGAGGAGGGGAGCTATGGGGGAAAAAAGAGGAACAACTGTAATAATCTGAACAATAAAGATAAATTAAAAAAAAGAAAGAAACTGCAGTGCCTAACAGGTACTCCCGTTCCATTAGTAGGAACTGTAGTTTTATATAAATGAAATAAATACGTTGTTTTTCCCATTAATATGTATTATTTTTTCAAAAGGCTAATAAACTGTTAAGACACAAATGCTTAGTAAATTGTTTGGATTCAACTACTTAATAGATGGAACTCTTACGTGTTTATTTGGCCGACGAACTCCATGAAAGAATTACTGAGATGCTAAGGGTTCTATGAACTCTGGGAACCAGGAACATTTGGGAAGTTCAAGCGTTTCTTGGCCTCCAGCTAGTGCTGCTAACTCAGGCAAGGAAGTGGGCAGCGGGAGAAAGGAGGTTGGATGAGAGTACGTGTGGTCTCCAGCTCACCTTCATCCAGTGAGACAGTGGAGATAACTATGTGAGGTGGTAGATCTGTTAATTAGCTTGATTGTGACCATTATTTCCAAATGTACACATATATTAAACCGAGTCATACACCTGCCTTACATATATGTGAGTTTTATTTGTCAAGTACACCTCAATAAATATGGCAAACAGTTTTCCTGTGTAATATCAACAGAGCCCTCTTTTGGAATTAAAAAAAATTATTTTATTAAAAATTAAATTGCTGGCCTTGGCTGGATAGCTCAGTTGATTAGAGCGTCATTCTGATACACCAAGATTGCGGGTTCAATCCCCATTCAGGGGACATACAAGAAGCAACCAATGAATGCATAAAAAAGTGGAACAACAAATTTATGTTTCTCTCTCTCTCTCTCTCTCTCTCTCTCTCTCTTTCTCTCTCTCTCTCAAAAATCAATCAATACATAAAACAAAATTTTAAAAATCAAATTGCTTTTGAAATTATTTCTCGAATATCGAACTTCTTTGAAAACAGCAGGATGTTAAGACTGGATCATTGTATAGCTCAGGTTTATGTGGGCTATATATGCAACCATCATTTCTTTTCTGTTTAAAATATCTGTGGATAACACTTTTTGTTGTTGTGGTTGTTGTTAATCCTCACCTGAGGATATTTTCCATCGATTTTTATGGAGAGTGGAAGAGAGAGGGAAAGACAGAGAGAAACATCCATATGAGAGAAACATACCAATTGGTGCCTCTTGCACGAGCCCTGACCAGGGCTCAGACAAGGGAGGAGCCTGCGACCAAGGTATGTGCTCTTATTGAGAATCAAACTCGGGACCCTTTGGTCAGCAGGCCAAACGCTCTATGCACTGAGCCAAACTGGCTGGGGCTGTGGATAACACTTTAATAGCAATAAGTACACTTAGTGCCCAGAACTTTGTAGAGATTACATCCCACTAAAAAGAACCAGGGGTCTTTGGAGAAGTGGATGATTCTAATTCTAGGCTGGAGTAGGGAGAATAAAATGAGGGTTTAGAATATTTTGTGCCAGAAAATATGGGCGTACTCAAAAATTGATGGGGTCATGTAAAAGAAATACAGAAGCTAGTTTGAGAGGGTTCCCATTTGCTAAATATGGGACAATT
The DNA here is from genome assembly GCA_004026665.1 of Murina feae. Classification (NCBI taxonomy): domain Eukaryota; kingdom Metazoa; phylum Chordata; class Mammalia; order Chiroptera; family Vespertilionidae; genus Murina; species Murina feae. The sequence goes on from PVJC01044154.1 coordinate 1,810, forward strand.
TGAGTATCAAAATGAATAATGATTGGAATAAATAATAACACATTGAGTACAAAGGAATTCAAACCAACACTAGTCTTTAAAAAATTAAGGAGGGGAGGAGGAGCAGGCAACATTGTGTACAGAAGAATGCTGACTCATAAATGTAAAATTGTTAGAATTAGCAAACCAACATTTGCAATCACCATTGTAATAACTGATTCAGACAAGAATCATCACTAGATATAAAGTCATTGAGTGAAAGACTGTTAGGGAAGAATGTATTCACACAGTCTCAAAGTATCACCTACAATTACTAATTACCAAGAAAAAAAAAAACACAGTACCTTTATCAGTGCAAAGGTCTGGTAGATACCACTTGAACAAAGTCATCAAATTTAATGTCACCATACTTATATCATGTGTTCTCTGATGTGATGTACTCAGGACAGAAATCTCACTGAAGTATTCCTGTGGGGAAGAAAAAGGTGCTAATCATAAGGAAATAAGACAAAAAATTCAGGAGCATTATGCAAAATACTAGTAGGTGACCTGGATTCTTTAAAAATGTCAATGTCATGAAAGGTAAAAAAAAGTTCAGGGATTCTCTTTTTCTTAAGAAAAACATGCTTGAAGTATGTTTGGGTGAAATGTCAAGATGTCTGAAACTTAGGTATAAACCTCTTGGATCTTTCACAAAAAGGTGTGTGTGTGTGTGCGCGCACGCATACACCCATTTCCACAAAAACATGTTGAAATAGAAAACAAATTTGGCAAAATGTTAACAACTAGTGAACTTAAATAAAGGGTATTTGGGTGTTCATTATACTATTTTTATAACTCTTCTGTAAGATTAAAAATTTTCAAATTAAAAACGTTTTAAAAATAACATGTAAAAATAAAATTAAAAATATTCCGAGCCAAAGATAAAATGCTGGAGGCAAAGTTGAGATGGGCAAAGTTAGGAGTCAAGGACAAAAGTCTAACCCTAGGACTTCTCTGGGCTCTATTCCTACGAGTCCACCCGGCCACCTGCGAATATCCTATCATATACCATAGATTCTTCAAATTAGGATCGTAAGCTCTTGACCTTGTGTCACAAGGAAAAGATAGATGAGAAAGTCAAACACACTAGAGCTGAACCTCCTTCCCACAGACACACTCGCCAGCCCGTCTTGTTCAAGGGGCTGGCTGGATTTTCTTTTCCTTGGCTGTTGGTTTGTCATGGGGACAACACAGTTCCCAAGACCTGGAAGGAGAGTTGGATGCCAGCAATTCCAGTCATTCTGAAATGCATTTTCAGAAGTTAGAGACCATGTCTTATCTGGTTTGCAAGGCCTTCTTCCTCCAGTCTTTATAGAAATCTTTTCTGGACATACTGCATCTGACTCCTCTCTCGTCCCTCACGGTTTTCCCTTGTCCTGGTGACCTAGCGGAATGCCACTGTTGATTCTTTATGTGTCACCTGTGAGCATGAATGTGTACTCCTTCCCTCTGCCTTTGCTCATTATTTATTTATCCAGGATAATTACTTATTCATGTAGGTCACTTTATTTTAAATGATAGTTTTACAAATGTTTAAGCAGATGAGCACTTGTATTCTAAAGGGCAGGAGAGATGAACAACAGATACATAACGGACCGCAGAGAGCTGGACTAACTGAAAGAGGAACACAGACCTGGGATCTCTTCTTGTGTTTTCACCATCTACCTTTTTCCATTGGCCTGATCTGTTTCCAATGGTCTTTTACTACTTTAAAAACCCTCGCGATTGTTTTGGACTCTACTACCTTGAAAGTGAAGCAAGGGTTGCTTGCTTTTTTAAAAAGCAGGAACCACAATGGCTATAGAACATGGCTAGACTGACCAAATTGGAGAGGGGAGTCTAAGAGTTATAAATCTAGCCCTGACCAGTTTGGCTCAGTGGATAGAGCGTTGGCCTGGGGACTGAGGGGTCCCGGGTTCGATTCTGGTCAAGGACATGTACCTGAGTTGCAGGCACATCCCCAGTGGGGGGTGTGCAGGAGGCGGCTGATCGGTATTTCTCTCCCATCGATGTTTCTGGCTCTCTGTCCCTCTCCCTTCCTCTCTGTGGAAAATCAATAAAATATATTTTTTTAAAAAAGTTATAAATCCAGTCTAAGCCAGGCCCCCTCATTGGTCATTTATTTATTTTTTATAATTTCTTTTTTAAAAATATATTTTTATTGATTTCAGATAGGAAGGGAGAGAGAGATAGAAACATCAATGATGAGAGGGAATAATTGACTGGTTGCCTCCTGCACGCCCCCTACTAGAGATCGTGCCCACAATCTGAGCATGTGCTCTTGACCAGAATCGAACCTGGCACACTTCAGTCTGCAGGCTGATGCTCTATCCACTGAGCCAAATCAGCTAGGGCTGATCATTCCATTTTTATTGAGCATTTACTTTTAGTCAGGCACTATGTTTGGAAGTGGAGGGAAACACCGACTGAGACACGATCCTAACAGTACACATCAGGTTCATACTGGTCTCATCTAAAGAAGAGTGATGGGAGGGCATGGCTCCCCCACATGGGTGTGAGTGCACTGTTTAGGAATTGTGTTCATCTGGTAGTGACAGACACTCAATAAAGGATGGTTCAAATAAATTTCAAGGTAATTTTTCTCTTTTGCAGGAAGAGGTAGGCAATTCAGTGGTGGCCTAACAAGCCCATGGAGTCATCCAAGTCCCAGGCCTCTTCCATCTTGCTGCTTTGCCTTTCTTAGTACACAACTTCCACCCTAAAGTTTGCCTCATGGTTATAAGATGGCCAATGCATTGTGTCTGCGTTCTAGGCTGGAGAAAAAAGGAAGAGAGAAGGGGCAACAAAGGCACTTCCAAGTAAGTCAAGTTTCTCTTTTAAAAAAGATATATTTTTATTGATTTCAGAGAAGAAGGGAAAAGGAGAGAGAAAAAAAAAACATCAATGATGAGAGAGAATCATGGATCGGCTGCCTCTGGCACACCCCACACTGGGGGTGGAGCCCACAATGCCCTGACCAGGAATCGAACCATGACCTCCTGGTTCATAGGTCAATGCTCAACCCCTGAGCCACACCAGCTGGGCAAGTCCCTCTTTCTTTTCGTGGCTTAGTTACTTTTTTCATTAAATTAAATTCATTGGAATGACATCAGTTAATAAGATTATATAGGTTTCAAGTGTACATTTCCATGATACATAATCTGTATATTGCATTGTGTGCCCACCACCCAAAGTCAAATCATCCTCCATCATCATCAATTTATCAACCTCCTTTTAAAAGAGCTTCCCCAAAATCCCTACCAAAATTTCTGTTTCCATCTCTTTAGCCAGAAGTTAGTAGTGAGACAAGGATTTCTTAGACATGACACCAAAAGTATGATCCATTTCAAAAAACCCAACAGGACTTGTATCCAGGATATAGAGAACTCTCAAAACCAAACAATAAGAAAACAAACAGCCTAATTGTTTAAATGGGCAAAACCTTAAACTATAACCCAGCAATCTCATTCCTGGATATTCATCAGAGAAATTAAAATTTGTATCCACACAAACCTGTACACAAGTGATCATTGCAAAGTTATTTGCACGCAGCCAAAACATCCCTCAATAGTTGAATGGAATAATTACTCAGCAATATAAAGCCATGAACTATTGACACATTGAACAACTTGGCTGGATCTTGAGAGCATTATTCTGAATGAAAGAAAAGCCAATCTCAAACTCTCACATACTATATAATCCTATTTATACAGCATTCTCAATGTGACGAAAGTATAGAGATGGAAAAAATTACTGATTGCCTAGGGTTACAGGTGACTGGGGGAGGCGTGTGGCTATGATTATAAAGGGTAGCACATGGGAGATATTTGCAGTAATACAATAGTACTGTATCTTGCTTGAGGTGGTTATTACATAAATCTACACAAATGACAACATAATATAGAATGATACACATACTTTATACCAATGGCAATTCCTGGTTTTGATATTATATTATAGTTATGTATGATGTGACCATTAGGGGGAACTAGGTGAAGGGTATATGGGACCTCTTTATACTGTCATTGCAATTTCCTGTGTGTTTAGTTATTTAATAATAAAAAGGTATTTTTAATAGCAAAATACTTGAGCAAACACTTCAAGAAAGAATATTCAGATCACAAATAAGCACGTGAAAAGATGTTGAACAGGCCCTAGCTGGTTTGGCTCAGTGGATTGCACGCCGGCCTGGGGACTGAAGAGTCCCAGGTTTGATTCTGGTCAAGGGCCATGTGCCTAGGTTGTGGGCTTGATCCCCAGTAGGGGGGATACCAGAGGCAGCCCATCGATGATTCTCTCTCATCATTGATGTTCCTGTCTCTCTCTCCCTCTCCTTTCCTCTCTGAAATCAATGAAAATATATTCAAAAAAAGATGCTGAACATCATCAGCTATTAGGGAAATGCAAATTAAAACTACAAGGAAATACCACTACACACCTATTAGAATAGCTACAATGAAAAATATTGACAATACCAAGCGCCAACAGGGATGCAGAGCAACAGAAACTCAAACTGCAAACTGGTGCAGCCCCTCTGAAAACAGTTTACAGATGTGTGTTTCTTAATAAAGTCAAACATACACTTACCATATAACCCAGCGATCTGACACCTAGGTAGTTCCCTAGAGAATTAAAAACTTATATTCACCCCCAAATCTGTACATGAATGTTCGTAACAGCTCCATTCATAAATGCCCCAAACTGGAAGCAACGTAATGTCCTTCAACAGGTGAACGAATAAACAAATGGTGGCACGTCCATACAATGGAAATCTACTTAACAATAAAAAGAAAAGAACTATTGACAAATGCAAAAACATGAGTATCAAAGTAATTCTGCCCCAAAGTCTCAAAGGGCTACACACTATATAATTCCATTTGTATGATAGTTTCCAAAAGACCTAAGTATAGTGACAGAGAACAGATTAGCTATTTCCAAGGGTTGGGGGAGAGGAGGGCATTACTGCAAACAGAGTCAGCAAAGGGCCCACAGTAAATATTTTGTTCTTTGTGGGCCATATATGGTCTCTGTTGCATATTTTTCCTTATTTATGTTTGTTGCTTTTGTTCTTTTCGCAACCCTTTCAATACATAAAATCCATTTTTAGTTTCTGGGCCCTAAGAAAGCAGGCCATCGGTCAGTTTGCCTATCACCACTATAATGAGATAGCACAAGGGAGTCTGGGGTGGGGTATGTGATGTCATTGTTCTGTATCCCGTGGTGGTGGTCACAGAAATCTATAGATGTGTTAGAATTCACAGAAGCGCATGCACACAAAATGTCAATAACATTGTATATTGAGAAAAAACAGTAACTTATCTGACCGGTTCATCTCTGTCACAAAAGAGATCAAAGATTGATTTTTCCCTCAGATATAGAGATCAAGAAATGGTTTAAAAGGTATGGCTTCATCTAGCCCTCTCACAAATTATTTACTGTAGCCATTCCCTCAATTAAAATGGCACCCTTGTGTGAATGAGATAAAGAATTCAGTTGTGACTTAAGTTATAACGATGACAACTATTTCTTTGAGAACAGAAAAGGCACGTGCTTTTCTCTGTTACTGAGAGATAACTGTATTTATTTATCATTTACAATAATGTTCCGTTTATTAGCAGAGCAATGAATATTTAAGCTCAGAGCAGGGTGTTTCAGTCCTGAAACAGCAATTTAAGCTGGGTTGTTTTGGAATAAGGTGCTCTTGTGTCAAAAATTATAACTTGTGTTATGGAGAATATGGTCTTTCTTAAGTTTTCCAAAGGAGAGAAGAGAACTTCACATTTACTTGAATGCTCTGGACAAGAGGGTCACTGTGCCATCGCAGTAGCTCTGTCCCCAGTCCTCAGTTAGTGTCAAAGGGAGTACTCAGCATGCAGTATTTAAAAATGGAGAGAACTGACTTCTGTGGCTGGTCAAATGAGTACATTCTTAAAAATATATATATTTTATTGATTTTTTACAGAGAGGAAGGGAGAGGGATAGAGAGTTAGAAACATCGATGAGAGAGAAGCATCGATCAGTTGCCTCCTGCACACCCCCCACTGGGGATGTGCCCGCAACCAAGGTACATGCCCTTGACCGGAATTGAACCTGGGACCCTTCAGTCCCCAGACCGACGATCTATCCAGTGAGCCTAACTGGCCAGGGCCAAATTAATACATTTTTAATGTTTCCCTAAAAATAGTCTTTAAGAAAATAAAAATATTTCACCTTTAGTAGTGATTCTCACATTGTGGGCATGAGTACCTCAGGGCGGGGGATGCTTAGAAATTTACATGGCCTAATAGCAGAATCAGAGGCCCGGTCATCCCTTTGAAAAATAGTGTGGCCTGGCTGGTTTGGCTCAGTAGTCGAGTGTGCACCCAGGAACCAAGAAGTCACTGGTCTGGTTAATAGTCATGGCACATTCCCAGGTTGTGGGCTTGGTTCCTCGGAGGGGGCGTGCAGGAAACAGCCAAGCAGTGATGTTCCTCCCTCATTGATGTTTCCATCTCTCTATCCCTTTCCCTTCTTCTCTCTAAAAATCAAAACATATTTTAAAAAAAGAAAAATAGTGTAAAATCTTTCATCTAGATAGTCCTTCAAACTGTGTTTATCAAGTACATACTTTTGTCAGTGATTCTCAACCTTCTGGGCCTTTAATACAGCTCCTCATGTTGTGACTCAACCATAAAATTACTTTTGTTGCTACTTCATCACTGTAATGTTGCTACTGTTTTGAATAATAATGTAAATATCTGATATGCAGGATGGTCTTAGGCGACCCCTGTGAAAGGGTCATTTGACCCCTAAAGGGGTCGCGACCCACAGGTTGAGAACCGCTGCTTTAGGTAATTATGTGACAAAGAATGGAGAGCATTCCCTGCATTTTACTCTGCATACAAAAGGATCTCAAAACTAAGCATAATACATGAAGTGAAAGAGGCCAATGTATTTCTGTGTCCCTACAGGACAGTGTCATAGCGAATAACTGGCTTGGCACACATCTCATTAGGCACCATCTCTTCCCATCATCCCCAAGTGCTGCCCCACACTCCAAACCAAGTGCTTATGCTTATGTGACAGACTTTTTATTTCTTTATGCCCATAAAAAATATGCTTATGCAGCAAAAATTTATTGAGCAGCTATATGTTCCAGTAATAGTCTGTGCTTGGCATACAAAAAAAAAAAAAAGTCTCTGCCCTCATCCCAGCGTTTTAGTGATGGGAGATAGAACACAAACAATAAATATAAAAAAATAGGTAAATTATATAGTACCAGAGGCCCAGTGCATAGATTTGTGCATTGGTGGGGTCCCTCGGCCTGACCTGTGCCCTCTTGCAAACCAAGACCCCTTGGGGGATATTAGAGAGCCGGTTTTGGCCCTATCCCCACAGGCCAGGCCAAGGGACCCCATCGGTACACGGATGGGACTCTAGTATGCATATAAGATCTTTGGTTAATCTCTTCCCGCCTTCCCTCCTCCCTGCTTCCCTCTGAGATTCATCAGTCTGTTCCATGTTTCCATACTTGTGGTTTCCACGGTTGTGGTTTCCACACTTGCATTGAGCATCTGTCCCTGATGGTCAATGCACATCATAGCTACTGGCCTGTTGGCTGGTCACTTAGGCTTTTATATATATAGATAGACTAGAGACCTGATGCACGAAATTTGTGTAAGGAGCTCAGCCCTCGCAGCCATGGTGGCTGCCTCGGCCCTTATACCCCTGGCTTTGTCCAGAAGGTCATCCAGAAGGACGTCTGGAAGGTTGTTTGGCTGTCCAGTCTAATTTGCATATTACTCTTTTATTATTATAGACTTGAGGCCCAGTACATAACATTTGTGCACTGGAGGGGGGGGTCCCTCAGCCTGTCCTGTGTCCTCTTGCAGTCCAGGACCCCTTGGGGGATGTCTGCCTTCTGGCTTAGGCTCGCAGGGAGAGGGCCTAAGTCGGCAGTTAGACATCCCCCGAGGGGTTCTTAGTGCTCCTGCCACCACCACTGTGCTCGCCAGCCGTGAGCCTGGCTTCTGAGTGGTGCTCCCCTGTGGTTAGTGTGCTCGGCTGACCAGGATGAGCAGCTGCTCCTGCAGTGGAAGCAGCCCACTAGCAGGCCCAGGGTGAGACTGAGTCTCTGCACTTATCAAATACCTGAGACAATCCAGACTCTGGCCTGACTCCATTAGGTGATGCAGGCCCTGTAAGGTGTGTTCTAGAAAGAGTGTGGAGAACTGGCATAGGTGGATGGCAAGAGGGGACGTGACTGTGGACACCCTGGGTAGGCTGTCCTGATGGCTAAATCCTGGAGCACGGCTGTCCTGAACACCCCCGATGGTGTCACCAACCTGGCATCACACATCAAAGACATTCACTGAGAGGCTTTGGGCAGCAAAGCTCTCTGCCAGGTTCCTCCAGGACACAGAACATGCCTTTAACCAAGACATTACTCCAAAATATCAGCTTAGACTAATTTCCTAATTTAGCATTGGCTCAGAGGGCGGGTCCACAGCTGCTCAGCTGACCAGGATGAGCAGTGCTCCCACAGCGGCCGATCCTCACAGGCCACACCCACTACCAGTGCACAGATCCATGCACCGGGCCTCTAGTTTTGAAATAATTTTAGGTGCACAGGAAGTTGCAGTGATAGTACAGAGAGCTCCCAGATACCCCTCACTCATCTCCTTCCCCCCCAGTTACATCTTCCCCAACTATAGAACAATATTGAAACCAGTAAACTGACATTGGCACAATGTGTGTATGGTTCTGACATTTTATTGCGTGTGGATTAGTGTAACCACCACTACAATCAAGATACAGAACATTTCTTTCAGCATAAAGAACTCCCTTTGACTACCTCTTTACTGACACGCCCATCCCTTCTCCCCAGCCTACCCCCATAAACTTGAACCCCTGGCAACCACTAATTTGTTCTCCATCTCTATAATTTTGTCACTAGAGAATGTTATATGACTAGAATCATGCAGTACGTGAGCTGTTGAAATTGGCTTTTTTGCTCAGTATAATGCCTTTAGAATTCACCCAAGCGGTTGCAAGTGTCAATCGTCACTTCGTTTATTGCTGAGTAGCATTCCATGGCACGGATGCACCCCGCTTGTTTAACCATTCACCTGTGAAAGACCTCTGAGCTGTTTCCAATTTGAGGTTATTACAAAGAAAACTGCTATGAACAATCATGTACAGGTTTTGGTGTGGACACAAGCTTTTATTTCTCTGGGATAAATGCCCAGGATTGCAACTGCTGAGCCATATGGTAGGTGTATGTTCTGTTTTTAAAGAACTGCAGAACTGTTTTCCAGAGGAGCTGTACCATTTTACATTCTATCCGCACTGCACGAGAGAGCCGGTTTCTCCACATCTTTGCTCGCACTTGGTTTTGTCATTATTTTTTCCAGTTTTATTGAGATAAAGTTGGCATATAGCACCATATACATTTAAGGTGTATAACATAATGATTTCATGTATGTATATATAGCAAAATGGTTACCACAATAGTTCCGTTAACATCCATCATTTATCCATTTGAGGAGACCACAGAAGCCAGTTCTGTGTATACTGTATTCTACATGCTGTATGATCTCACTTATATTTGGAATCTAAAAAAACAAACTAATATAAACAGAGATCAGATTTGTGATTGCCAGAGGCAGGGGATGGAGGGTAGAATTGAGTGAAGGTGGTAAAGAGGTACGAACTCCCAGTTAGACGGTAAGTTCTGGGAATGTAATGTATAACATAATGACTATAGTTTACAATACTGTATTGTATATTTGAAAGTTGCTATGAGAGTAGATCTTAAAAGTTCTCAGCAGAAGGAGAACAAACTGTAATTATAAGAGGTGACCTCATCTTTTATTTCTCTTCCCTTTGCTCACTCTGCTCCAGCCACACCGGCCTTGTAATCCATCTAACACATCAGACAACTTCCCATCTCAACTGCTCGGCAGTTGCTCTTCCCTTGGGAATGCTCTTTCCCCAGAACCTGACTTCCTCTGGATGTTACTTAATTTCACCTTCTTGCGCATCCCCACACCACCACCATCACCTCTGCCCAAGACATCTTATCTCCCCGCCTGGCTTTATTTTCCCCCCTTTAGCACTATTGATATAGCTCTTTGTATATCTACGGTATATCTGTATCTGCATCAGTAGCTGTAGCCGTGTCTATATCTATCTCTTCACTTATGCTATTTTTAATATTTTGTTGATTTTAGAGAGAGAGGAAGGGAGAAGGAGAGAGAGAAACATCGATGAAAAAAACACCAATCAGATGCCTCCTGAAAGCCCCTACTGGGGTTCAACCCCACAACCTGGGCATGTGCCCTGACCAGGAATCAAACCGGTGACTGGTGCATGGGACCACGCTCAACCAACTGAGCCACAGTGGCCAAAGCTTATCCTATTTTTTAATCCTCGCCTGAAGATATATTTATTGATTTTACAGAGAGAGGAAGGGAGGGAGGAGGGAGGGAGAGAGAGAGGGAGGGAAAGAGGGAGGGAGAGAGAGAGGAAGGGAGGGAGGGAGAGGGAGACAGAAAGACAGACAGACATTGATCAGTTGACTCTCGTATGGAACCCCAAACCCAGGTATATGCCCTGATCAAGAATAGAACCTGCAACCTAACCCACAACCTTTTGGCCTATGAACGACGCTCCAACCAACTGAGCCACCCAGCCAGGGCCATTCTTCATGCTGTTTTTATGTTTTCCCCACCAGAATACAATCTTATAAAGATATGAATTTTTATACCTTTTCACTTTAGTCTCAGAACCATCCTAGCACACAGTAGGTGCGCAATAAGTATTTTAAATGAATCACGTTGCCTACTCTAATTAAGTGCATTCCAGCAGGGAATTGTTGGCTGAACATTATGCTTTACAAGCTATAATACTGGTCACTGGACAAATGTTTTCTACAAGCTATTTCTTCCACATCCTTCATGTTGACTTTATCAGCAGTTAGAACTCTAAACAAAAGATAATACTGTCTATCAGGTCCTCACTCAATGTATTTATGAGCTGTGAATGTGCACTTCTCCTTCAGACTGGCCAGGGTTTTGTGTGTGTTGCTCTTAGAGATGTTTGCAATTTCTTTGTGATCTGTTTCCTTCCTCGTGTCATTCATCTTCTTCCCCCTCCCTTCCTGCTCCCAAAACATTTGGGGTTTATAGCCCGGAAAACCTTTACCTTTTACCTTAATCTCTTTCAGTTTTGAAGAGATTCAAATGAAATAAAGTATTTCTTAGATGCCAATATTATTAGACACAGAGCTGTATTCGTCAAGCTCTGCTCGCCAATGACAACATTCGTCTCGCCAATGACAACACGTACACATTGCGTTAGTAAAGTAAAGCAGACAGGGGGCGCTTCTGGGACTCGCATCTGTGTTCCTCAAATATCAGAGTTGCTCGAAGGGGTTTAATGAGGCACTTGCCCGTTAATTTTAAGTTGGATTTTCAAATTATTTGGAAAGTATGATTTTTCAAACTATTACCATCACTCTGCAATGCATTTTTAATTTTCCTGAGTAAAACCTTTAATTATTCTTCCTAAATTTTAAAAACAGCCAATTATTATGGCATTTAGTTGGAATATACTAGGCAATTGAAAAATACTTGAAACTAGATTGATTTAAAAATTAAGATTTGGTACACAGCACAGGGAAATAATCAATAATATAACATTGTATAGTGACAGATGGTACTAGACTTACTGTGGTGATCATACTGGAAGGTATATAAATGTAGAATCATTATATTGGACATCTGAAGCTACTATAATATTATGTCAACTATCTTCTATAATAAAAGAGAAACATGCAAATGTGACCATTACCACCAGCCAATCAGAGTGGCTGTATGCAAATTAACCCAGCCAAGATGGAGGCCAACAGCCAATCAGAGCAGCTGTATGCAAATTAACCCAGCCAAGATGGAGGCCAACAGCCACAGAATTAGAGCAAACCAAAGGGTTCTGTTGCAACTGGCTGCCTATGCTGGCAGTTGGAAGTGGCACCAGGGCACCAGGGCACCAGGAAGTGGGAAAGCAAGGTGGCGGGCCGGGGAGTGGGAAAGAGGCAGCGGGGGGGTCAGTAGCCTGCTTGGTGGGCTTCCCAGGCCCTTTGCGGGGCACCGGGGAGTGGGAAAGCAAGGCTGCAGGGGCCGGGGTCCTGCTTGGCAGCTCCCTAGACCCCTTGGCGGCACCGGGAAGTGGAAAAGGAAGGCAGCAGGGGACGGGTGAGTGGGAAAGAGTTGGCGGCCTGCTTCGTGGCTTCCCAGGTCCCTTCTGGGGATCAGGGAGCAGGAAAAGGCTGGCCTGACCATGAGGCAGGGTTTTCCCTGCTTTCTGGTGGCTGGAGGAAGATGGGCAGTAGGCAAGCTTGGGAGGCAGGCAGCACCC
>PVJC01044155.1:0-14225 GCA_004026665.1 Murina feae
GACCTCGCCCTGGGGCGCAGAATAAATTCCCCTCCTTCAATCTGCCTAACTCTGACTCAGTTTCCTGCACCGCGAACCTCACACTTAGGACTAATCACAAGCAAATATTCCACGTTTTTAACTGTTTTCTGTCTCGCCCATTACTCTGTGAGTTTTATGAGAACAAGAGCTTTTGCACATCTTGTTCATTATTTTACAGTGCTTAGCACGTAGTAAGCTTCTTAACTAAAATTTGTTGAGCGAATAACATAGTTTCTTAGAGTAGTTTAAAATAATAAATTTTTAGAAACCCCTGAGTTTGCAATGTCTGTAAATCAAAGGACTAGGGCACTTACTTCATTTGGGTTAAATTCCAGACAGAAATCTGAAGAACTCTCTTCTGCGTTACCCCTTCGGCCAGAACTAACTCTAACTTCAATCATCTGGTAACAAAGAATAAAAAGGAAGTTTTATCAAAAGGAAAGGAACATTAATAAACACTTTCTCCTGCAGTCCTTCTCGTGTCCCATATCAGTTTTCTGTTATGTCCCTACATGAGGCCATGCATGACTCATACTTGTTTTCTCCAGAGGAGGCCCCTTTCCTGCTCCAGGTGCCCTGTGTCACAGCCTCAGCACCTCTGTTGCTTTCATCTGCTGCCCCTGCTCCGGGAACTGATCTTGGGGAGGGCTTTCCTCTCTCCACAGGTTCACTCCTCAGGTCTGATGATGCACTACCTTCCCTCAGAGTCCTCTCTCAGTGATTTAACCACCCACCCTCTCTCTGAATATCGTAAAGATTGGGAGGGCAGAGTCCAGATTTTCTCTGTGGGTTAGCCAGTGATGATTACAATGTTCAACTGGGGCTCAACATTCTGGAAATGAACTGCACATCGGGAAATTTCCACTGTAGTCCATCCCTTTTTCTTATAGCTCTTTGGCCTGTACACAGCTAGTGGCTCATTGTGTGCTACATCTACTGTAGGGAATGCAGCAAGGGGAACTTGGTGCCATCTAATAGGTGACAGTGTCATTTCACTTCCTGTTAATCAGATTCTGCTAATAGATACCAGGGAGATAGAAATCCTCTTCTCTAATAAGGTCACTGACATTTATTCCACCAATCTGGAGCTTTCTTTCTGTTGCAAGGAAAAAAATCTCAATATAATATACTCAACTCTTTAATAACAGCCTTGGACTGATAATGTCAAAGTTTCTCAACTTCCTTCCCCCCACATGGTAACAGTTGTGAACATATAATAATTTGAAGCTATTATATTTAATAATGCTTTTCCAATAATTTGTCAACTTTAAGAGAATCTGCATATATATAGTGTTGGACCTAAGTAAAAATAAAAATTACTATGACTGATGTGGAAAAATATTGCCAATGACTTGACATAACTCTTGGTTTTTTCGGGAGCCCTCAGCCCCTTGTTTTGAAATAATCATGAACATAAATCTTAGTAGTAGTAGTAGTAATATTAATTACTGGCAAAGCAGCAACAGGATGCCATTCTCCAGTGATTAGTTGTCTCTCTTTAGTATTGCAGGATAAGTACCAAGTTAGCAGAGCTCTTAGGGACAGAGCAAGTGCTGGTATCTACCCACCCTCACCACAGGGGGGGGTGCTCAGTAGCCCCCAGATAGCTATGCGCTGAGGAGTTCTGCTGCGCAGGACTCTGAATTGGTAGGGCAAGGACACTTGGGAGGCCTGGCTCTCTCCCAGGACTGCCATGAAACTGCCACAAACAAGTTAAGTTTCATTTCCTGAAGTTGTTTTCACATTAGTTTTTAACCAGATTCCCGCAAATGATGGATTTGAAGGAAACGCTTCCATAGAAAAGAAGCCTCTGCAGTGTATGGGATATAAAACTTTTAAGAACATTTAAGTTACTGGAGACAGAATTTTGCATAATTTTACATGACCCCTGGTTGCTTTACATTCTTTTATGCTCAAATTCCTGAACTTCCTTACATTGTTTCTCCAGTTCTTCTTTCCCACTCCTTGCACAACCAGGAGCACACTCACCACCTTAAACAGTTAGCCTCAGCCCTGGCTGGTGTGACTCGGTGATTAGAACATTAGCCCCCACATAGAAGGATCGCGAGTTCCATTCTGGGTCAAGGACACATACCTGGGTTGCAGGTTCAATCCCCATCCCTGCCAGGGCTCATTCAGAAGGCAACCAATCCACGTCGGTCTGTGCATCTGTCTTTCTCTCTCTCTTTCTCCCTCTCTTCCCCTCCCCTCCCTTCCACTCTCTATAATAATCAATGGAAAAATATCCTCTGGTGAGAATTAAGTTAAATATATTGATTTGTATTTTGTCCATTCATATTTACAATCAATTTCAGTATTTTTGCAAGTATAAACACATGTTTATATAAAAAGTACAGCTGGAGCTTTTTTTTTAAATAGCTGTCCCTTCATAAGCATAAAATAAAGTTTGAATCAACAACTTACCAGGATTTTCCTGAACACTTCCTCTTTTTGTATAAGAAACACTTGCTTTCAACCTTTGTTTTCTTATTCCTTTTCTGATGACTAGGAGACATATAATTGTGAGGATCTTTTAAAAAAAGAAAAAGAAAGAAATTAAGCCCGAGAAGCAATGCTATGCCTCCTCCTGAGGGCGTGACAGATGCAGGGCTGCAGGGCGGGACCAGAATGGGAAGGGAGCAAAGGAGGAAGCAGTTCAGGCAGTTTCGGTTTTGCTTGAGAACGTATTTGTTTGGGTTTTGAAGAATATTAAATATTTTTAAATGACATGGCAAAAATTCTCAACAAATTGGAACAATTGCTTAGAGACTATTCACCAGACAGAATTTTAAGAATAAGAAACTTGGTGGGAGTGGAGGGGTGGGGAAAGCTGCAGAAAAAAGAAAACAGAAATACCAAGAGAAAATTCAAATCTCAGCATAATCTGAGTATCTGTTATGGCCTGAAGTGTGTTCCTCAAAACTCGTATGTTGAAGTCCTAATCCTTTTTACCTCAGCATATGATTGTATTTGGAAATAGGGTCTTTAATGTAGGTAAAGTGAGTTCATTAGGGTGGATCCTAATCCAGTATTGAAACAGGAATTTTAGGGGTAAGATAGGGCAGGTTTAGGAAATTTTAGAAATTTTGGAAATTGAGGGGACCATGAAGGAAGCACAGGGGCTGCAGAGCAGCAGATGGTACATTTCCATAGAATAGAGAAGCTGGGAACAGCAAAAGGTCTATATTTACAAAATAAAGAGAAGGAACCCTTTCATCAAGAAGGAGAGAAGAAAGCCCAAAGGGAATATAGGAAAACAGTAAGGAAGGAGGGGGTGGGGAGACCTCCCAGGTGAGGTTCGAACTTTGAACCCAGGAGTTACTATAGTAACCAGTTTAAGGGAATAGTGACCAATCATTTAAGAAAGAAAAGAGAAAGAAAAAGAAGTGGCTCTCAACCCAGACTCCACTTAACATCATCTGGGGAATTTTCAAAGACGCACATGCATAGGACCTCTAGTAGACAAGCATATATCTCTAGGAAAAGGACCAAGCATCAGTGATTTATTTATTTATGTTTTAATCCTCACCGGAGAACATTATTTCTATTGATTTTGAGAGAGAGGGAAGAGAGGGAGGGAAGCAGGTGGGTGTGAGGGGGGAGGGGGAGACAAACGGAAACATCCATGTAAGAGAAGCACATCGATTGGTTACCTCTTACATGTGCTTTGAAAGGGCCAGGGATGGAAGGAACCTGCAACACAAGTACATGCCCTTCACCAGGAATCTAGCCGCTGCCACTTCAGTCCTGGGGCTGGCACTCTAACCATTGAACACACCAGCCAGGGCAAGAATCGTTAATTTTTAAAATATCTCTAAGCAGTGGCAATGTATAACCAGGGCAAGAACATTTGGAATAAAATAAATGAACTCTCTTTCTCTTCCCCTTTCTTACCTTCTTTTTCCTTTTCTTCCATTTTTAAACAGCTCAATCCTGAAAACCAATAAATGGTAGATATCTGGTGGGAGGGAGGGAGAGTCTAAGTGGCCCAGAACAGAGCCCAAGATGTTGGCTCTTCAGAGGGGTGGTCTCAGGTGGGGAGTCAGAAGCTGGACAGCGTGAAAATAGTATCCACCTTGCAGGGGTAGCCAGTGTGGAGAATCGGAGCCCGAGGAAGGTAAGGAGGGGGAAACCTCGTATGGGGTGTCAGAGCTCAAGCACCACATGGAAGGTGTCTACATGGAGGGCTGGCCTGGTGTGGAATATCAGAACCCAGGCAGAATAAGAAGGGGTCCCTCTGGGAGAGTAGTCTGAAATGAAGTGTGTCAATACAAAAACTGTGCTGGACAAAGTTAAAGAGGCCAGGAAAACTTTCTTCAAGACATTGGCACTAGCAGGGGAGGGAGACTGAACTCAACTGAAGAAAGCAAAGGGTCCAAAGGTTTTTAAGCTATGGGGTGAGCTGATGGAAAAATACTGAACTGCAGGGGAAAGGTTGGTCAATGGGATGTGTGGAACACATTGAGTAACTCCTGAGCTTGCAAATGTTTTTCTCTGTGTGTAGGCCCTCTGGGTTTGCTAGTTGGCACCCATCTAAATTAAGCTTCCACTTTCCCACAGAGACTTCAGGAGGCAGGGATGCTATCTTTTTTTGATGTCTACATTTCAAAGACATGGTTCCCTGGTGTTTGAGAAAGACAATCCTGGGTTGTAAAACCTGCAACAGGCTGAGAGAATATTCACCTATATTTTAAAGAGGCAGAGAAAGAATTTGCAATTACAGATTTTCTAAAGAAATGGGAGGCATTTGGGAGACACTGCAACTATGCCTATGGCTAGGAAGAAGCCTGTACAAAGTTTAGTCAAGCTGAGGAGATCAGTAAGGCCATCAGAGCTGAAGGAGGAGAGGGTAGCATCTGCATCCGGCAGGGAATGGCAGCATTGAGGTGGGAGACTGATTACATAGGAATTAATCAAAGAAGGAATTATATTTAAAACTGATTTTTTTTTTTTTGGTAATCCTCACCTGAGGATATTTTTCCATTGATTTTTAGAGAGAGTGGGAGAGAGGGGGAAAGACAGAAGGAAATGTGGATATGAGAGAAACACATCGATTGGTTGTGTGCCCTGATTAGGGCCAGGGCCAGGAAGGACCTGCAACCAAGGTACCTGCCCTTGACCAGAACTGATCCTGGGACCCTTCAGTGAGCAGGCTGACGCTCTCTCCACTGAGCCAAACCAGGTAGGGCTAAAGCGCATTTCTTTATTGGAGAAGTGGGTTATTAATATGGAAAGAGAGTAACTTATGGTATGCTGCTACAATTGGAGATATCAGTGTGAACTCATGGTTTTCAAACTAGGTAAATTCCAGATAAAAGGCTAAGATGCTAAGTGTCTAACCCCCAGGATATGATGTCAAGTAGTAACACCTGGCTTCCTCTCCCTAGCAATGACTAGCCTCAGGTACACTTTAGCTAAATGTCTGTGAAGTGTTTTCCTGTGCCTCTTCTCATTTGATCTTCACAGAAGTCCTGGAGTAGGTAGATAGGAAACTCAATGGAATTCTATTTTCTTTTCATTAGCCAGAAAACGGAAGTTTAGAAAGCTTAGAAACTTGACCCACCTGAAAAGAAATAAGAAATGGCGGACCTTGAAAATGATTTCAGGTTTTCTCGCTGCACAGAATGCTGCAGTTAAATATTTTACCCTTTGTTCTGCCTGTGTGATCTATAATAATAACTAGGGGCCCGATGCACGAAATTCGGGGGGGGGGCGGTCCTTCAGCCCGACCTGCACCCTCTCCAATATGGTGTTCTTGGGGATTCTCACAATCCAGGACCTCTGGTTCTTAACCGCTAACCTGCCTGCCTGCCCTAACCACTCTGCCTGCCTGCCTGCCTGATCCCCTAACTGCCCTCCCTGCCAGCCTGGTCACCCCTCTTACCTTTCTTTTTTAATCTTATCCCCTTCACACACAATTGTATTTGACTTCCTTATTGGCTTCTTCCTCTCACACAATTTTTCTCCTTTATGTAACACTTTTCCTACTGACTCATCATTTATAAACTTTTCTTTCCTCCTTATTTCCTACTTCTGTTCCATCATCATTCTTCCCATTTTTTACTACCCTCCTTCCCTTCCCACATTCCCTCTTTCCTTTATCTTTACCCCTGCCCACCCTCCCCTTTTCCTTCCTTCCCTCCTTAATTTTTTTCTTCACTTCCTCCCTCTGACCTGCTTTGCTCCCTCCCCCATTCCTTCCAAGGCTGCTCCCTGCCCCTCGGCTGCCACCTGGGAATCCATCGTGGGGCACACGCACACACACACACACACGGAGGCCTAAGCCTCCGTGTGTGTGTGTGTGTGCCCCGACGATCGATCCATTCCAAGGCCGCAGCTGAGGTGCCAGCTGGCTGTTCCCGCCCTGCCTCTCCTGCCCCTCGGCTGCGGCCACTGGCTGGCCTGCGCTACGGCCCTTCCCGTCTGCCCCACGATCCAGACCAATCCAGACTGCAGCCACAGGCTGGCTCGCTCCTCCTGCCCTGCGGCTGCTGCCTGGATCCCAGGGCAGAGGTCTTCCATCTGCCCTGCTGGACCCCGGTGGGCAGCTTCTCCCGGGGCTGTGGCTGGGATAATTTGCATACAGTCGCTCTGATTGGCTGGTGGGCGTGGCTTAGGCGTCCCGAAGAAACGGTCAATTTTAATATTACACTTTTATTAGATTAGATGTGCTTCTTGTTGATATTTACTGCTGTGTTGCTCACAATTACCTGAAAGAGAAGTTGGGGTGCTTCACTGGACTGGAAAAAGTTTAGCTACATCAAAAAGCAGGTCTAATTAAGCAAGTGTGTTCTATATCTATAAAAGGACAAGTTGACTCGCCCATGCATGATACATATAAAGCTCTTGCTGATGCCAATCGCACATGTGTATTTCGATCTGTCATTGTCGATCTTGAATTTGGTTGTTTTTGTTGACATTCTGAAGCTGAAAGAGTGGTGGCATTGCACGGAAGTAATAGTGGCAATTAAATATGATTGTAATAGTGATCTGGGTAGATATAATTATCTCCATGTAACTGAAGTTGCCATCATATTCAGAAACATATCATCTGTATGGTTCCTATAAAAGTAGATGAATCAAGCATACAGGGGTGGACTACCATAAACTTAACTAAATGGTAGTCTCAACTATAGCCACTCTACCAGATATGGTATCTTGACTGCAACTGACCGACACAACCTCTGGGACTTGATATGCAGCAACTGGTTAATGTATTTCTTCCTATCTCTGTCACTAACAATAATAAAAACAGTTTGCTTTACTGTGGGAGGAGAGCAGTACATATGTATTTGCTCCAGGGCCACAGTAAGTCTTTTAATGTAGTCTGCAAGCACCTGGATCATGTTGATATGCCACAGAACATCATACTTGTGCACTGTGTTGGATGACATCCTGCTAATTGGACTTAGTGTACAGGAAATGGCAAGCACTCTGAATTCCTTAGTAAGACACACACATACCAGAGAGTAGAAGATGCACTGTAACAATTCAGCGGTCTGTCATGTCAGTGATGTTTTTAGGGTTCTCATGTTCTATGGAGTCTAGAGGAAGAAGGAGCTCTGCAGAAGATCCAATCTGTGGTGCTATTCAGGCTATGTGGCCCGGCAGATCCCAGGTATCCATCATGGAGTCCCTAGAAAGGCATTAGATGAGAGATACATTGCAGATTCCCCAAGTTTCTGGAGTGATGATAAGATTTTTGTGTCAAACAACTGCTTGATGTTTGAAAAGAGCATTAGAAGACACTGACTGCATCACCATGGGGTATCCAATGATCATGTTACTAGAGTTTCACATCAACATCTATACATTATCAGATTCAATGAATCATAAAGTCAAGTCAGTGCGACAGGTGGAATGCTGCATTCAGATCAAAGTTGAGCAAGTCCAGAGGTCACAAGCAATTACAGAAAAAGGTGACTCAGAATGCTACATCATTTATCTCATATAATATCTTTATGGCATTATGGTGATTCCTCGTGGCTAACAGGTAGAAAATAAGGTTTGGTTACAAATGGGTCAACTCAATATATTGATGCTAACCAAAAATGGACTGTTACCCCATCACAGCCACACTCAAAAGTAACCTTGATAAAAAAAAAAAATAGTGAAGGGAAATCTTTCCAGTGAACACAGTTATAAGCAGTGCAGTTGGTCATTCATTGGTATGAAGGGAGAAATTATCTAAAGTATGAATATATGTGGACCTCTAAGTAGTGATAAATGGCTTAGTTGGCTGCTCAGAGGCCTAGAAAAAGCAAAATGGAATCTCAGAAATAAGGAAGTTTGAGGAAGGGGAACATGGAAAGATTTTGGGGAGTTACTGCAAACTCTATTGGCCTTTTTACCTTATGTTGTGTCGACCAGAGAACATCTACTGAAGAGAAGGCACTGAACAACCAACCTGTCTACCAAACAGGGTAAATCAGCATGTAACTGTCAACCACTCTATTCTCAGCCACCTTAGTGCTTACACAAAGGCCCTTGGATGGAGTAGCCATATGATAGGTTTGGAGGCTATTCATGTACCCAATAGCATAGACTTCTCTCGCAAAGCAGGATCTAGCTCCTGCTCCACCTATCCATAGCATATAGACTAATGCTGCGCCCTCAGTATGACACTATCAGGGATACTAGCCAAGCACTTAGTGGTAAGGTTCTTATATTGGACCCCTTCCACCCTGGACTAATTTCTCTTTACTGGAGGTGACACCCACTCTGCATATGTGATTGTCTTCCTACCTAGAGTGCCTCTGGAGTGAATTACATCTGAGTGATTACAGAATCAGTGATTTACTATCATGGGATTCCACACAAAAAAGCATCAGATTCAAGAGATCCATTTTAAGGCAAAGAAGATTTATTGTTCTGGAAGGATCTGAAAATTCCTCAATAATGTGCTGGTCTTGTTATCTTGGCTAAAAGTTGTTTGTCTCAGTTTAGTAAGGTGAGGGTGACAGGGATCTTGTTAAGAGCATATAAAATGAGAAGGTGTGTGAAAAAGCCCTTTAGATACCATCAGGTATAATGTTAGGAATGAATTCTAGATGTGGAGGTGTGGTTTGTAAGTATAGGTTGTGAAAGAAGAGGTGTTACATGTTACAGGATTTCCCATCTGTTAAGGGAAGGAATGTGCCTGCAGCAGCTTCTATATCCTGATACCCTGGGGTTTCTTCAAGTGTTTGGGAGCAGATTCCAGATGGAGGTAGCTTATTGCTTTCATTTCTCAGGCAACTTCCATATATAGTTATCATTCTAAGTGGGTGTACCCTTTGTTTTACCCTGAACACCAGGACTCTCCAGTCTCCTGCAAAAGAACTATCTTGGAAGAAGTCTCTTTCTGTTATAAATGTAAACTTTCCTAGGGATTCAAGCAATTTGGAGCTTGAAATTTATTGGCTAAGTCATGAGCTCAAGAGAATCAGTGTTCATAGATGGAAGTTCTGTCTCACTCAGGATGCATAGCAAGTGGGACTCCTGGGAGATCTGACATATTTTTTCCAAAGAACAGAGTATGTGAGCACAAGCTAGAGGCCTCTGAGTGACCATATTTCTCAGTTTTCCAGTTCTTTAAATATTCATACTTGGCATCATTTTTCCCAAATTATCCTTGAACATATTGAGCAGAAAAGTATTTGTTTAGGCATGTATTAAACTTTTCATGTGAGCTTCTGCTCATGTTTTATTCAAATGACGGAGGACAACTATGCAGAAACAAATAACTAAAAAAACCATTATCTGCCATATATCCTATCTAATAAAAGAGTAATATGCAAATTAGGCATCACTCCATCAAAAAGATGGCCACACCCATAGCCACAAGATGGCGGCACCCAGTCCCCTCACCCCCGCTGCTGGAATGTTTGGGCCTGTTGGCCTGGCCAGGGGTCAGGCAGGGAGTGCCAGTGTCTGAGCCACCAGGCTGGATCTGTTTCGGGGGGGGGGGGCGGTTCCATCCTGGCAGCTCTGCCACTGCTGCTGGAGTTTTCGGGCCTGTCGGCCTGGCCAGGGGGTGCAGAGACCAAGGGGAGAGACAGGATCAGCCCATTTCCCTAGCGGATCCAGCCTCACTGCTCCCCAGCCTCTGGAAGTGTCTGGGCCTGTCAGCCCCTTTATTAGGCTGGATGCAGTGTCCAGGAGGCACACACAAGTGGGCAGGGAGTTGACTCTAGGTCTTCTGGTGCAGGGGGGCTTGATGTGTGTCCCCATTTGTGCTGGCCCAGGCAGCACCCAGCCCTGGCCACAGTTCAAGGGAGAGAACAACATGCAGGCAAGGCCAGGAGCCTGAGAGATCAACACAGAGGGGTGCCTGCTCTAAGCCTCCATGGTGTGGCTGGGGGCAGGCCCCCAGCAGACACACACACACACACACACACACACACACACACACACAGGGTGCCTGCTCCCAACCTCAGATGCAGCTGGGGGCAGGCCCCCAGTGGGGCCACACATGGGGCTCCTGCTCTGAGCCTCCACAGTGCAGCTGGGGGCAGGCCCCCAGCGGACACACATACACACACACACACAGACACGGTGCCTGCTCTGAGCCTCTGCTTCCAGACTATGGC
The DNA here is from genome assembly GCA_004026665.1 of Murina feae. Lineage (NCBI taxonomy): Eukaryota > Metazoa > Chordata > Mammalia > Chiroptera > Vespertilionidae > Murina > Murina feae. The sequence goes on from PVJC01044155.1 coordinate 10,593, forward strand.
CATCAGTAGGACATCTAGTGAGGGATCCCGTACTGTGAGAGGGGGCAGGCTGGGCTGAGGGGCCCCTCCCCCACCACCGGGCTTCTAGTCGGAATTCTGATAAACAAGGCAGGCAGCCTTCCACATACTTTCCTTTTCTAAGAATGTCCTTACAAACTTTCCAACCAAGGCTCTTGTGCTCCCCATCATCCTAATTTATTCTATGAGGCTAGCATTACCCTATTACCAAAACCAGACAAAAACATCATAAGAAAGGAAAACTACAGACCAACATCTTTCATCAACATAAATGCGAAATTCCTCAAAAAGACAAATGGAATCCAACAATGTTTGAAAAGAACAATACATCACAACCAGGGATTTATTCCAGGTATGGAAGGTTGTTCCAACATTTGAAATTTAATGTAACCCACACATCAATGGGCTTGAGAAGAAAAATCATATGATCTTATCAATGGATACAGTAAAAACATGTGGCAAAATTCAACACTTATTCATAATTAAAACTCTCAGCATACTAGGAGTAGAGGAGAAATTTCTCTGCTTGATGAACATCTACAAAAAACCTCTACAGTTAGGTGAGAAACTGGATCCTTTTTTTCCTAAGATCAAGAACAAGGCTTTCCATAAACATAAAATTAACTAAACTAATACCTTTTGTATAAATAATTGGAGATTGTATTGCACTTTATTGAATTTTGGGAAAAAAACAAACATACAACCAAATCTAAGTGATAAAGTAGCAATTGAGCAACTTCAAAGTGAGAATTGACTTACTGATTTAAAAGAGTACCTACCAGTGAGCTAGGAATATATCCCAAGATACTAGAAATACCAGTCAGAAAGAATACATGTACCCCTATGTTCATAGCAGCACAATTGCAATAGCTAACATTTGGAAACAGCCTAAGTGCCCATCAGCAGATGAGTGGATTAAAAAACTATGGTACATCTACACAATGGAATACTGTGCTGCTGTAAAAAAAGAAAGAACTCTTAATCATTAGCAATATCATGAAAGGACCTGGAGAGCATTATGCTAAGCAAAATAAGCCAGTTAGAGAAAGATAAGTATCACATGATCTCACTCATTTGTGGAATATAATGAACAATGTAAACTGATGAACAAAAACAGATCCAGAGACATAGAAACATCGAACAGACTGTCAAACCTCAGAGGAAAGGCAGGGGAGAATGGGAGTGGGGTCGGGGGGCAGTGTAATAGATCAACCAAAAGACTTGTATGCATGCATATTAGCATAACCAATGGACACAGACAGTAGGGTGGTGAGGGCATATGCAGGGGGTAGGAGTGGCCGGGTAGAGGTCATTGGGGGGGAAAAAGGAGACATATGTAATACTTTCAACAATAGAGAATTTAAATTAAAAAAAGAAACTACCATACATTTTAGAGATGATTAGCCACAATTAGTTACACATAAGAAAGATAGCGTTTTTACCTTGTTTTCCATTTATATGTTCAAAGATAATTGGAAGGTCAGGATAGAATACATCTAAGTGATTAGAATTTGAAGTAGCAATGTAGATTTCTGTTTTTTTGTGTTGTTTTTTTTTTTCACAAAAGAACATTATATATTAATTTGGATCAAATTGACTTGCTTCCTTTGAAATTTTGTGTTTATCTTGAAAAGTAAATTGAAATAAAAAATAGACACAAATTTGGTTGAGAATTTCTAAGAAATGTCAATATGATTTTAGAAGGAATAAAGAGACTTTCAAATAAGAGATTCTTGCCCTGAAAGAGGAAAGAATTGCTTTTAAAAATATTTGTTCACTACTGGTTATATCACCAATTTGGAAGTGTCAGTCTCAGCTGTACAGGTGAGAAGTGGGACTGGAGAAGGAAGCAGATTTTGAGAAGTGCAGTGGGGCAGGAACCCAGGCAAGGTGTGACAGATGTTGATTGTGTGATTTCTTATCCTTTTGGTTCATTTTATCTCCCACCATTCAACTAAATACAAAACATAGACAACAGTTTTAGCACAAAAGATAGATTTATGAAATAAGACATAATAATCTTGTAACTATCCAGCAATATCTTTAGTGCATGAGTATTTCTTGTTACTTTGAAAAATAGGTATAAGCAGGAAGTAATTTTCAACTTACTGATATCTGCTGGAGTCATTTAGTTACTACTTTTTACCCATCATAATTTGTTTTCTAATCTCGACATTAGCTCACATGTTAAAATGTCATGTAATTGGTTGTTCTTCTTGGCCATTGAAATGTATGAGTTATGTAAATATGTAAAGATGTTTATTTTCTCATTTAAGAGAAAAACAACAAGGCAAAGATGTCCTCTCTCATCACTCCTACTCAACATTGTATGGAAGTCCTAGCTAGGGTATCGAGACAAAAGAGTAGATAAATGGTATACAGATGGAGAAAAAAGAAATATAACTATTAAGACTGTTAAAACTTTTAAGACTATTACTATAAGACTGACAAGTGATAATGGTGACCTGAATCAATATGGTGATAGAGATGGAGAGAAAATGGATTTAAGAGGTAGGAATTAGAAGCAACAGAGCATGGAGATGGATTAAATAAATGTACATAGTGAAAGAGAGAGAAGCATCAAGAATGATTGCTAGAATTTTAGTTTGCATAACTAGATTGGTGATGGAGCCATTTGTAGAACTAAAAGAGGGAACTAAAAGAGTAAATTTAGAAGGAAAAATCATAAATTAAGTTTTGGTTAAATAGAGATGGAGATCTGTTAGAGACCTCCAAGAAGTGAAGAAATTATCTATCTATCTATCTATCTATCTATCTATCTATCTATCTATCATCTATATTTCATCTGTCTATCATCAATCTATCTATCTGGACATGTGTTCCTGGAACTCAGGGGAAAGCACTGGGATAGAAGTTAGGGCTGTGAATCCTTTGTGTATAGGTGGTAATTGAAATCATAACTACTAAGAAATTACCAAGGATGAGATTAAGGAATGAGAAGAGGGCCAGGAGAAACAAGATGGCGGCATAGGGTAGACACCGTATATGCAGCTGTGAACAACTATTTCAGAAAAACCACGAAAAGAACACACGGACACCACTCGCACCTACAGGACGGCTGGCTGAGTGAAAATCCTACAACTAGAGAAGAGTCTGAGACTCAGAGGAGTGGCGGAAGCAAAGTACAGAGATACGGAGGCGCGCGCATGGGCTCGGGGAAGGGCCGGTACCGGAGGTCGGGGTTCTTTTCCAAAACGGAGAGAGCCACAAGCTCCCAGTGGCTCTGAACTCCAGTTCCAGGTGAGTTTCTGAGATCCCACAGACACCCAGAGAAGGGGGACTGACTGGCACCTGGAGGAAATCCAGAGCAGGTTTCTCTCAGCGTTGCTTACAGCAGTTACGCGGGACAGCAGTTGCGCAGGGCTGAGAAGCGCCATAGCTATTTGCTCCTCCCTGCCCGGCGAACTCCCCGAGGCCCCACCCCTCCCAAGTGCGTCAGAGGCTTCTGCAGCAACACCTCCTTAAAGATACAGGAGCCAGCCTCACCCAGTGGCCAGAGAGGGACTAACCTAAACAAAACAGATCCACAAGGAACACACTCGGGGCAGATGCAGTGAGCATAAAAGCTCCACTGAAACAACTCTTGCCCCATAA
>PVJC01044156.1:0-14225 GCA_004026665.1 Murina feae
ACTTTATTACAGGAAAATAGTTAACAAAATAATGTATATACACATTTATCTTTTTCATCAGCTTCTGATGTGTCTCCTGTTATTAACTTAACATCCTCTCCTACTCTCAGCACTTTATCACCATCCCAATTATTATGTTCTCAAGTAGTCCATCCATCAATTCCATGATGAGACTACTCCTTCCATAGTCATGAAGGACCTCTAACTCTGTGGTTTGAACCTGTTGAGGATTACTGAGGAATCAAGTCCTTTCACACTGAGTCCACTAATATGTAAGCTTCATGTGGGCAGAAGCTTATCTGCTTTATTCATCACTATGTCTCAGAGCCTAACATAGTGCTTGACATCTAAGAGGGACTAAAAAAAACAAATGTAGAATGAATGGTCCTTCAGTCACAAATATTATCTCTACATAATCCTCTCCTTTACATTACCTGCCTTGATTAAATGACCAGTTTAAATGTTTTGGTTTCTCATATATAAGACTTTCACCTTTCTCCTTGCTTTTTTCCCAGTGTTTTGTGACATTTTTTTATCCTCACCTGAGGGTATTTTTCCCATTGATTTTCTAAAGATAAGGGGAGGGAAAGAGGGGGGCAGGATAGAGAGAAAAAAACATTGATGTGAGAGATACATCAATTGATTGCCTCCCGCACGTGACCCGACAGGAGACAGGGGTGAACCTGCAACTGAGGTACGTGCCCTTGGCTAGGAATCAAACCCCAGACCCTTTGGTCCAAGGACTGGTGCTCTAACCACTGAGAAACTTCCCAGGGTTTTTGTGACATCTTGACCTTCCTACACCTCAGCTAGCTACTGCTTATTCTACTCTCTAGTTTGTTTGGACATTCTGAACCCACAAACAAAAGCTTTGTTTTCTTTCATCTCTTGCATCATTTTATTTCCACAGTCATACCCTGCCTGCTTCCCACCCCAGTATTCCTTGCAGGCAGACTTAGTATCTCTATGACATCTCAGGCTTCTCTTTCCTTTCAGCATAAACATTAGTATGTTTAAAACACATTTTCCTTTTGTGTGTGTGTATGTGTGTGTGTGTGTGTGTGTAGAGATGGGGGAAGAGGGAAAAAAGGGAAAACTAACCACTGAAATGAAAAAATATCACCAAGATCATTTCTAGTGACACAATAATTTTAAAAATATATATGTATATATGATATGCACATGTAGATGTGTATATATGCTTAAAAATACTTACATGTATATTTTATATATTTACATTTCCCACCCTGAAATTACTTATTCTTTATTTCACAAAGTGCTTACCTAAACCACTGAATGTAAATATTAGGCATGGACTCCAAAATATAATCCCATCTGGAAGCCCACTTGATATTTTTGTTTAAAATATAAAATCATATGACCAAACTTTAATTGACCTTTTGCTGGTTATAATCCTGAAACAGATAGAAAAGTTATCTTCCATTTCTTTAATTCTAACTTCATGAAACCATGAGATCTACCTTGACATTCTTATTTTATTTACTGACTAGAGACTTAGTGCACAAAATTTGTGCACAGGTAGGGTCCCTAGGCCTGGCCAGTGATCAGGGATGATCTGTGGGGCAACTGGGGGGACCCCGCTGGCACCCGCCTTGGAGACAACCTGCAGGGTGATGGGGGGGTGGCACTTGCCTGCTCACTGGCCAGCCCCACCCCCACCCCCCAACTGCCCTGCTGCCACTGGTCACCACCCACAGGTGGGGTAATGGGAGGGAGCAGCGATGGCCTGCTTGCCTGGCCTGCCCCACCACCACCACCACCTCCAGTCACCTCCCTTGGCAGGACAACCAGCAGGGCGATCGAGGTGGGGTCCCCCACTGGCATCTGTCTTGGCTAGCCTGGGGCCTGCAGGCTGGTCGAAGCTCCTGCATTGAATGTCTGCCCCCTGGTTGTCAGTGCACATCATAGCAACTGATCATTCCACTGGTCATTCTGCCATTCGATTGATTTGTATATATTATGCTTTTATTATATAAGATACTCCGCATCAAGCATGTCAACCTCAAAGGCTAACATGGGCCAAATAAACAAGGTTTAAGTTTATGTGGGCTGCAAAAAAGCAAAAGCTTCAATTTTCATAGAAACTTAGGTTTATTTTGATAGAGACAAGCTGAATACAAAGGGCTGAAATAAATGAGTAATCATTAACATAAAATAATAAAACATTTTAATAAAAATTAATATTTTTTCTTGAACATTACTTTCCAGACACTGAATACCTGCACAAATTAATAAGCATAATGCAAATAAAACCATTTTTCTTGTTCTCCAAAGCAAAATGTTTCCTGTTGCGCACACCAAATAAGTCAGTCCAAGACTAATGACGTGGCAATCGGCTGCTAAAATATTTGCTGCTAGTATTAGTGGAGAGAAATAGTGCGCCTGCACATAAGGCAAGTAAGGTGCATAAAGTGGGTAAGGCATGTAAGGGAAATGAATGCAACACAATTATAGTAATCAGTCATTAGTGAATGTTGTAGTTTTTTATTAATAATTATGCATAACAGGCTATTGTAAAAATTAAGTTACGAAATTTTTATTAAAACATTTCTTGGAGAACCAAGATGGCAGCATGAGGTATATATCTAAATGCGCAGCCTCCACACCTACATTATAGAAATACAACTATACAGATAAACGGCCATCCTCCAGAACCAAGGGAGGGGAAGCTTTACAACTAGAAGGCAAGAAAAGGAGTACTTTGAGACTGAATAGAAGCTCCCAGTGCCCAAACTGAAAGGTACGGACACGCGAAACAGAGGCGGCAGCTCAGCAATGCGGGTGAAAGGCAGTGGCAGCGGCGCTCGGTTCCGCGGCTTAGAAGGAGATTATAAACTCCCAGGTCGCACTGAATGCGACGTGGGCTGTAGGGCAACGGGGCAGCGGAAGACCAGTGGCGTTCTAGCGGTGCTATTCCCAGCGATCACCTACGTGGAGATTCGGGGACTGAGAATTGTGCACAGACCCCAGGGCTTGGAGATGCCAAACCCAGTAGAAACTGTAGCATCAGCAGAGGGGAAGCCATTATGAGTCGCTCCACCCTCGGTGATTCTGAGACCCCGCCCCACCCCACCTACAACCCCACCCAAGCTGTGTGCCTGCCTGCCTGCAGCATAACCTAAGGGTCTGCAGCTGGGACAGAACTCTAATAGATCCAAACTCCAAACAACGAGGAGAAAGGCCTGCAGGTCATTTCCCCCTAGTGATACCTCCCAGTGATAACTACAACAAGACTGTGCACCCAGCCTTCAAAGGCATACAAGAGTGTCCACCCCAGGTAATTGGGGAGGCTGAATCACTGGGCCCTATATAGGACACCTAGCAGAGAAATTCAAAATACGGAGACTAAGAAGCAGGTCACAAAAGACAGAAATGGAGGAACAAAAACAACTGGATATAGAGTTCAAAAACACAGTTATTAGGTTTTTCAAGAATTTTCTAGAGACTGCTGATAAATTTAGTGAGACCCTCGAGGATATGAAAAAGCACCAGTCAGAAATTAAGCATACATTGACTGAAATAAAGAATAATATACAGAGATCCAACAGCAGACGAAAGGATCACAAAAATCAAGTCAAAGATATGAAATATGAAGAAGCAAAACCCACCCAGCCAAAAAAGCTAAAAGAAAAAAAAATCAAAAAGTATGAAGATAGTGTAAGGAATCTCTGGGACAACTTCAAGCGTACCAACATCAGAATTATAGGGGTGCCAGAAGAAGAGAAAGAGCAAGATATTGAAAACCTATTTGAAGAAATAATGACAGAAAACTTCCCCCACCTGGTAAAAGAAATAGACTTCCAAGTCCAGGAAGCGCAGAGAACTCCAAACAAAAGGAACTTAAGAAGGACCACACCAAGACACATCATTATTAAAATGCCAAGAGCAAAAGACAAGGAGAGATCTTAAAAGCTGCAAGAGAAAAGCAGTTGGTTACCTACAAGGGGGCACCCATATGACTATCAGCTGATTGCTCAACAGAAACTTTGCAGGCCAGAAGGGAGTGCCAAGAAATATTCAAAGTGATGAACAGCAAGAACCTACAACCAAAATTAGTTTACCCAGCAAGGCTATCATTCAGAATTGATGGTCAGATAAAGAGCTTCACAGACAAAAAAAAGCTAAAGGAGTTCATCACCACCCAACCAGTATTATATGAAATGCTGAAAGGTATCCTTTGAGAAGAGGATGAAGAAAAAGTAAAGATAAAAATTATGAACGACAAATACATATCTATCAACAAGTGAACCTAAAAATCAAGTGAATAAAAAATCTGATGAACAGAATAAACTGGTGAATAGAATAGAATCAGAGGCATAGAAAGGGAGTGGACTGACAATTTTCGGGGGTAAAGGGTGTTGGGGGTGCAGGAAGAGAATGGACAATGATCGTACACCTATGGATGAGGACAGCGGGGGGTGGGGACAGAGGGTGGGGTGGGAAATGGGAGGAGGGGAGCTATGGCGAGAAAAAAGAGGAACAATTGTAATAATCTGAACAATAAAGATAAATTAAAAAAAAAACATTTCTTACATACCGTTATATTGGCTAGGCCGCAAAAAAATATTTGTTGTGGGCCACATGAGGTCCACAGGCCACAAGTTTGACATGCTTGCTGTACATCATTTCAGAAAGAGTCTAGGGGGAAAATAGTTTCAACTTTCTGCTATTCACCAGAAAGAGCACCGTCTTGTGACTTTTTCTGTAACCCTAAATCTATACCATACTTTAGTTCATTTTGTCCTGACCACATTGTCAACTTAATCACATCATATTTGCAAAGGTACACAAAGATATATGTAATGAATCACTACAGTTTTGTTTGTAAATTTAAAAACCTAGAAACAACCAAAAATGCCCACTAAAACAAGAATAAACTATGGTAGCTCATGCTAAAATATACTATGTAACTATTAAAAGAAAGAAATGCATCTATAGGTGATGATATGTCTACTAGTATATAATAGCATTAAGTGAAAAAATAAAGGTGCAAAGATTTCGTAACAAGATTCCATTCTCCCCCCCCCACTCCCCCTGTAAAAAAAATAATATATGTATCTTGTAAATGCAAACATTTTTCTGGAAGAATAAATAAGAAAAAATAATGGTTATACTTATGAAAGGAAACACTGGTACCTGGGGATGGTAAGGGGAGGGAAATTTTTACTTATATTTTTCTGTATGTTTTGATGTCTTCATCACATATAAGTATTATTATTTAAATTGAACTAAAAGACAACTTGCTCCACTTTAACCCACAAATTCCTCCTTCAAATATGTTTATTAGGGTATTTTGTTAAATATAAAAACTGTTCAACTTGTCATTATTTCTTATAAAATACACTAATACTTTACATTTTTGTATGTTAAGTATTTTGAGGTGTTGTAGTGACACATTTATAAAAGGTGTTTTGTGTTTAAATACTATAGTTCTGATACTGAATAAAACACAAGAAAATACAATTACTAGTCAAGCTGTTTCTGCTGATGTGTGATAAAATTCAAACTGTCAATAACTTTCTTATAAAATATCCACAATAGATGATGTTCTTAACTGGTAATTTCCAATAAACACTTAAACCAGAAATGCAGTATTACTCCTCAAATCAATGATGTGTTCTTAGAAAAAGGAAAACACTGGTACAGACTAACCAAGTTGTTTGAAATTACTTATTATTTAAAATTGGGTGTTTTTAAAGAGTTTTTTCTGAAGTTTGGGGGCAGTATGTGAAGAAAGTAAACGTACACTGCTTTTAAAAAAAAAACAAATAATAAGTTTTCATTAAAATGGGTTTTAATTCAACAGTGGATTTTAGTTAAAACCTGATGGCCAGGTAATCATAATAACATTACCAGTAACAGGGCAGGTTGATTGACATCATGTGCCTGCTGATGTAAAGTATCACTTCTGCAGTATTTCTGCCAATAATGAATGACCGGGGAGCCTGATTAGAAGAATTATCAGACAGACACAGGTCACCCTACAGAATTTAAGGTCTATACTCTAAAAACTTTAAGGATATGAAAGACAGGGAAAGACTATAGAACTGGTCCAGATTAGAGGAGACCTAAACACAACACATAATCTTGGAAAATATAATCAACCAGAAAGGAGCAAAGTGACAATGTTGGCCAGCTTGTGAAAACTGAATTGATGGATATACATCAGATGGTAATGTGATACCAATATTGATTCCCGATTTGGAGGGTTGTATATTAGTTATGCAGGAAAGTGAGCTTGTTTTGGAGAAAGGCACTCTGGAGTATTTAGGGGTGATGGGACATCCAGCTCTCAAAAGATTAAGAGAAAGACTAATGCTAACAGACACACAGAGAGAAGAGTGAACACTGCTACAAGTGAGGTAAAGTGTTAACAATTGGGGCATCTTGTTAAAGGGACTACAGCAGCTCATTGTATTGTTCTGGCACTTTTTTGGTCATCTGAAATTGTTTCAAAATAAATTATTTTTTAAAACTATGAGGAAATCAGAATTTATAGAACTGATAAATCCAGGGATAAATATTCATTGCATAAAAGGACTTATCTTAGGTATTCTATTAAAATATTGTTCCTACTGTAAAATGTGACAATCTGTCAAAATTTAATAACATTTATTTCTTCACCAGCCTACCCATTACCTTAAGCAAGTTAACTCATCGAGTCTTTTAAAAAGGTTACTTTCAAATATGGACTATAAAGTTTGGATAAAAACAAAGAGAATCTTGAAAGTCTGCAGTTGTTAAATCAAGTAGTTTTTGCATCAAACATTGCCATCTGCTGGAAATAATAGACCATAATACATATTGCTCTTCCTTAAGAAAATGAAAAATCATTTTAAAATTCTAAGTCACATTTGAGAACAAAATGACACATGCGAAAAAGAAAACTAAGTGGTGTAACTTATTTTTAACCCACTTAAAATTCTCAAATTATTGTACATCTTTATATCCTAGAGTAAGGTGACCAGACATCCCACTTTTGGCGGGACAGTCCCAATTTTTAACAATTTGCCCCGCGTCTCAAGGCATTTTTAAAAAGTCCCGATTTTTGGAAAGAGACATATGTACTACTCTTTGTAATATTTTAAGTAATAATAAAAAAAATACACCCCCCCCCTACACCCCATCAATGGTGTCCCGCTTTACCAATGTTAAAATCTGGTCACCTTATCCTAGAGTTTCAAAGATTTTTATAAGAGTCAAATTGGTCTTTAATGAAGTCAGTAAAAGTAGAAACAAAGATTGGACTTCTTCGTTCCTGACACAATGAAACACCATGATGGGTCTTAGTAAAAATACATAGGCTCACAGAACCAAGCTGGCAGGCAATTTAACTTTTAGTCCAGGCCGCCAACGCCTGCATCAGAGGATCCCAGGGGTGCGGTCAGAAACCTTAAGGCACCTGGACGGCGGCGGGAGCCCCTGGAGCAGTCGCACAAGCTTCGGCTGCCCCCTTGACAGGTTCCTTGCCCTCTGCCGAGAGGCGCTCGACGGGGTCACGAGGTGGGGCTGGCCAGGGCGGCCAAAGCGGAACTGGCTGGTGCTGCTGGGCCCGTGCGTGCTTCGGCCGGCGCTGCAGCTGGCTGCGGCTGCACTCCCAGCCGCCCGCGCTTGCCCCCACCGTGTCCCCCGCAGGATCACCCTAGGACCTTTAAAGACACCTCTAAGGCTCTTTTAAAGATGAGATCCATTGGTCCCATTTCCTCAGGGGAAACACAGTCACTATTGTCTGCCTGCAATAACCATGAGCTTCGAAATGTGATAAGCAGCACCTGGCTGAAACATTCACTCCAACACCCCGCACTCAGTCACCAGGTGCTGGTCAAGTTCATCATCGGCGCCTGTGGCTGCGAGGTGCCGGTGGAGGACCGGGAGGACCCCTACTCCTGCCCGCTGCTCAACATCTCGGACGCAGGAGGCCCTCTTCATCATCGCTTTAGTCCCCCGAGCTGTGGGGTGCAGGTGAACAGACTGTGGTACAATCCTGTGGAGCAGTTCATCTTACCAAGGAGCTTCGAAGGTACAATCGTGTGGGAGAGCCAAGACCTGCACAGCCTAGTGTCCAGAGATCTCCGCAGCAGCATGGTGGTCCATGATGGGGGAGGAGTCCTCAGGGTCACGACCACTGGGTCACGACTGCTGGGGAAGGTGCATGGCCTCCTGAACTCAGGGAAGGTGTGGAGGGCGTGGCTGGCGGTTTTATTTATACGATTCAGGAAGGTGATGCTCTCTTACAAAACCTCCACTCTCGCCCGGGACAACACACTGACCATCTGAGGAACCTCCGCAAGGAAGACGCCTTGCTATAGGAGGAGAGCAGCTGCCATGGCGATATTGTCTTTGTGGATGTCCTCGACATCTACTGGGATGTCCGCACAAAGCTGTTGAACTTCTATAAAGTGGACTGTAGAAACCATCAGCTTTGATTTGTTGCTGAAGACGGACGACAACTGCTATATAGACCTGGAAGACATGTTCAACAGAATCGCCCACAGGAACCTGCAGGGCCCGAGTATTTGGTGGGGAAATTTCAAGCTGAACTGGGCCGTGGACCAGACGGGGAAGTGGCAGGAGCTGGAGTACCCGAGCCCTGCGTACCCTGCCTTGGTGTGGGGCTCAGGACACTTGGTCTCCCAGGACATCGTCCACTGGCTGGCAAGCAACTCGGGCAGGCTGAAGACCTACCAGGGTGAAGATGTGAGCATGGGCATATGGATGGCAGCCATAGGACCTAAAAGATACCAGGACAGCATGTGGCTGTGTGAGAAGACCTGTAAAACAGGGATGCTGTCCTCCACACAGTACTCCCCACAGGAGCTCATGGACCTGTGGAGGCTGAATGAGCTATGCGGTGACCCTTGTCAGTTCGAGGCCAGATGAAGGTGATTCTTGGGGAGGGGCCTGGGTGTCTGCGTGAACCCGAGGAGAGCAGGTGCTGCTCGATGAGTGCTCCCTTAGGAGATCTGGGCAGGCTCCCCTGGACCCGCATTGTGTCACTTCATGTTTGCACAGTTTCCTCTTTAAGAATCAACACTGATAGCATAACAAAAACTGTATTTACATATTGGAAGATTTGAAAAATACCAAATCTATATAAATAAAAATGTAAATGTTTGTTTGTTCAAAATCTCAAATCTCCGGAAGTTCTCCACCGATTGCTTTGAAATTTTGACACAATGTTGCATTCGAATATGTGCGTGTTTTTATATACATACATTATATATATATGTCACACCTGTGACAGGTAAAAACATGCTTTTTTAAAAAAACAGTGCCATCTATTGGACATAAAAGCAACACATGCTACAAACTAAATATTATTCAGTCTAACATTCAGAGCCAGGCAGTCACATACAAGTCCGTCTGACACTATTATGGAAGCAGATGAAGCAGTTAATTATCCAACAGAATTTTGGAATTCACTCAATTTGCCAGGGATGCCACCACACGTACTGCAATTGAAAATTGGCATGCCAATTACCATTTTGCGAAATATTAACCAGCACGGGGCTGAGCCTCGGGCTGGCTGGGGTGTGGGGTGCGGGCAGCCACCATGGTCCCCCCACACCGACGGCCAAGGGCTCGTAGGGAGCATGGGGGGCGAGGTGGGGGAGCTTCCTTGGCTCCTTTTTTCCTCCAGCTTTTGGGCAGCTCAGCGAGGACCCCTGCTGGCAGGAGTCCGGAGCAGCCAGGCCGCCTCAGGCGGGCTGCCTGTGGGGAGCGGGGGTGCAGGCCAGCGCTGGGGGCAGAAGTGCGCATGTTCAAGGCCAGACCAGCCGGACAGGGCGGGGGCAGTGGCGTGCAGGGGCAGCCACCCGGGAGGGCACATTGTATACAAGCATCATGCAATTAAACATATTAGAAACCTGCACTTTATCTTTTCTTTCTTTTACATTTAACCAGACTGAGTCACAGCAACGCATGGCCTGGTACAGCTAGTAGTTTATAAATCCTGATGCATCATTTCTAGTTAGCATTCACCAGCTATCATTTTTGGTTAAAAGTTGGCTTTTTCAGAAATCTTGAGTGACTGAGAGTTGGACTTTCAGCCTGGATTGCAGAATAGCTTCGTCTAGCATGATTAGGACAATTATATGGGCCGAAAAACAACTCACGGAAATGCTGTGTGATACTGTGATCACTTCTGAGCAGTAGTCACTTGTACTAAAATGCATGTTTCTGGAAATAACATCACTTTCTGTGGAACTCTGAGCAAAGGGGGCAACTTAGACCTGGGAAAGAACCCAATGATTTCTCAGTTCTGGACCTTGGTTTTAAAGTTCATTTATTTTTTTATCTTTATTATTCAGATTATTATAGTTGTTCCTCTTTTTTCCACTATAGCTCCCCTCCTCCCAATTCCCACCCCACCTTCTGTCATTGCCCCCCCCAATGTCCTCATCCATATGTGTACAATTATTGTCCATTCTTTTCACACACCCCCAACACCCTTAACCCCTGAAAATTGTCAGTCCACTCCATTTCTATGTCTCTGATTCTATTCTATTCACCAGTTTATTCTGTTCACCAGATTTTTTATTCACTTGATTCTTAGATTCACTTATTGATAGATATGTATTTGTTGTTCATAATTTTTATCTTTACTTTTTCTTCTTCCTCTTCTCAAAGGATACCTTTCAGCATTTCATATAATACTGGTTGGGTGGTGATGAACTCTTTTAGCTTTTTCTTGTCCATGAAGCTCTTTGTCTGACCTTCAATTCTGAATGACAGCTTTGCTGGGTAAAGTAATTTTGGCTGTAGATTCTTGCTACTCATCACTTTGAATATTTCTTGCCACTCCCTTCTGGTCTGCACAGTTTCTGTTGATAAATCAGCTGACAGTCATATGGGTGACCCCTTGTAGGTAACTAACTGCTTTTCTCTTGCAACTTTTAAGATTCTCTCCTTGTCTTTTGCTCTTAGCATTTTAATTATGATGTGTCTTGATGTGGTCCTCCTTAGGTTCCTTTTGTTTGGGGTTTCTGCGCTTCCTGGACTTGGAAGTCTATTTCTTTCACCAGGTGGGGGACGTTTTCTGTCAATATTTCTTCAAATAGGTTTTCAATATCTTGCTCTTTCTCTTCTTCTGGCACCCCTATAATTCTGATGTTGGTACACTTGAAGTTGTCCCAGAGACTCCTTACACTATCTTCATACTTTTTGATTCTTTTTTGCTTTTCTTTTCTTTTTTCTTTTTGCTTTTCCGGCTGGGTGGGTTTTGCTTCTTCATATTTCATATCTTTGACTTGATTCTTGCGATCCTCTCGTCTGCTGTTGGATCTCTGTATATTCTTCTTTATTTCAGTCAGTGTATGCTTAATTTCTAGCTGGTCCTTTTTCATATGTTCAAGGGTCTCACTAAATTTATCGGCAATCCCTAGAAAATTCTTGAAAAACCTAATAACCGTGATTTTGAACTCTATATCCT
Organism: Murina feae; assembly: GCA_004026665.1. NCBI lineage: Eukaryota > Metazoa > Chordata > Mammalia > Chiroptera > Vespertilionidae > Murina > Murina feae. The sequence goes on from PVJC01044156.1 coordinate 11,453, forward strand.
GTCGTTTTCTTTCCTCCATTTCTGTCATTTGTGACCTGTTTCTTTGTCTCCACATTTTGGCTGCTTCCCTTTCTGAGTTAGGTGATCACTGAGAGGAATTAACCTCTAAGCCACTTGGTTATGAGATTCAGCTATGTCTACAGTGGGAGAACTTCTGTGCTGGAGACACCCTTATGGGACAAGAGTTGTTTCAGTGGGGCTTTTGTGCTCACTGCGTCTGCCCTGAGTGTGTTCCTTGTGGATCTGAGTTTTATTTAGGATGGTCCCACTCTGGCCACTGGGTGAGGTTGGCTCTTGTATCTTTAAGGAGGTGTTGATGTAGCCTTTGCCTTAGGCTACTCAGCTTTTTATATGCAAAAGCCTCTGATGCAGCTTGGGAGGGGCGGGGCCTCAGGTAGTCTGCAGGGCAGAGCAAATAGCTATGGCCGATTCTCAGCCCTGTGCTAAGAGACACTGGGTCTCTTGTGTCCCACAGTAATTGCTGCAAGCAATGCTGAGAGAAACCCGCTTTGGATTTCCTCCCAGTGTTAGTCAGTCCCCCTTCTCTGGGTGTGCGTCTGGGTTCCCAGAAACTCTCCTGGAACTGGAGTTCAGAGCCACCGGGAGCTTGTGGTTCCCTCCGGTTTGAAAAAGAACTGTGTCCTCCGGCGCCAGCCCTCTCCCCGAGCCCCGTGCGCACGCCTCCATACCTCTGTACTTTGCTTCCGCCACTCCTCTGAGTCTCAGTCTCTTTCTAGTTGTAGAATTTTCACTCAGCCAGCCTTCCTGTGGGTGTGGGTAGTGTCCGTGTTTTTTTTCGTGGTTATTTTGAAATAGTTGTGTAAGGTTCCGCTTACAGTGTTTACCTATGCCGCCATCTTGCTGTCTCCTCAAAGTTCATTTATTATTAATGGACTAATGCACATCTTCTTTTGCCATTTCATATAAGTCCTGGGAGTCACAGTTTAGTCCTCCTATTAAAAATGCTACATTTTTGTGAATATAAATAAAATCAAATACTCTCAGGGTTTTAGTGCCAAAGGGAAGGATATTTTTAAATGTTGATACTTTAAAAGAATTATGCTTTCCTGCTGTCATTGCCTAAAGTTTACCTAATATGAGTGAATTTTGATCAGTGCTGGGAAGCATTTACAGAAGAATATAGGTGTAACTAACTTTTAGAAGTACTCTTGCTCTGAGCACTGTGATCAAGAAGTGCGATCGTAGCATGTTTGCTGTACGTAGTGGAGGGTGTACCCCTAAGTTTCAGGGGCATTTCCCTAAATGACCAATCGAATCACTTTAGTAGCCTTTTAAACAAGTAGTATCAATAGAGGATTTCATTAAACTGGTCTTATGACAGACATGAAATGTGTTCAGATTTTATTAGATTAGCTAGGTTCTATTTAGTATTGGAATCTTCACATAATGAAATGCAATTATCTAAACTAATAAAAGCGGAATAGTAAAATTAACCGTTTCTCCAGGACGCCCACAGCCAATCAGAACGGCTGTATGCAAATTAGCCCAGCCAACATGGCGGCCGCCACTCACGGACCTGAGTAAACGTTTAGGCAGCGTCCGTTGCAGCAGGAGCGAAAGCAAAACTACCTGCTCGCTGGCTCCTTAGCCTTTGGCCTGAAGCAAAAACGCACATTTGCAACAATTAAGTGTAACAATTGTTTCATTATAGAAGCTGCAAGGTGAGGCAGAGAGGAGGATTCGTTAGTAAAAGGCTGCCTTAACGGAACAGCATCAATTATAGGAAACCTGCGTCCAGCAGGCCTTGCTGGGACGTTGAGTCAAAGGGAGCTGTGGGCAGCCTTAAAGCCCCTCACCCAGGCTGGTCAGGCACGCCAGCAGGTGGACATCCCCGAGGGCTCCCAGACTGCGAGAGGGCACAGGCCGGGCTGAGGGACCTCCCAAGTGCACAGAGCGGCTGCAGGGCGGGACAGCGCAGGACCCAGGACCCGTGAGTGGGAAAGAGGCAGCAGGATTGCAGGGCATCGGGAAGCGGGAAAGAGGCGGCAGGGTCGGCAGCCTGCTTGGTGGGCTTCCCAGGCCCTTGGAGGGGCATTGGGGAGCGGGTAACAGGCAGCAGGGTCGGCGGCCTGCTTAGTGGGCTTCCCAGGCCCTTGGAGGGCACCAGGAAGTGGGAAAGCAAGGTGGCGGGCTGGGGAGTGGGAAAGAGGTAGCGGGGCGGTCTCGGCCTGCTTGGCAGCTGCCCAGGCCCTTTGCGGGGCACCGGGGAGCGGGAAAGCAAGGCTGCAGGGGCCAGGGGCCTGCTTGGCAGCTCCCCAGACCCCTTGGCAGCACCGGGAAGTGGGAAAGGAAGGCAGCAGGGGACCGGTGAGTGGGAAAAAGTCAGTGGCCTGCTTGGCGGCTCCCCAGGCCCTTTGGGGGCCACTGGGGAGCGGGAAAGCAAGCTCTTGGGGGCTGGGGTCCTGCTTGGCGGCTCTCCAGACCCCTTCCGGGGATCAGGGAGCAGGAAAGGCTGGCCTGACCACGAGGCGGGGTTTTCCCTGCTTTCTGGTGGCTGGAGGAAGATGGGCAGTAAGCAAGCTTGGGAGGCAGGCCACACCCAGCCCTGGCCACGCTCAAAAAAGAGAACAACATGCAGGGGAGGGCAAGAGTCTGAGAGATCATCATAGAGGGGATGCCTGCTCCAAGCCTCCATGGTGTGCCTAGGGGCAGGCCCCCAGCAGGTAGACACACACAGGAGGACTGCTCCGAGCCTCAGATGCGGCTGGGGGCAGGTCCCCAGTGGTGACACACACACACACACACACACACA
>PVJC01044157.1:0-14212 GCA_004026665.1 Murina feae
GGCTGGACTGTCTTGTGTTCCTTCCTTCCAATCATGGAGGCACAGGTTCTGCTCGCTCCCCCCGTGGGCAGAGCCGCCAGCACCGGGAGCTCTGCGGGCTTTCTCCGCCCTGGGAGATGCTGTGGCCTCACCCAGAACCTGGGGACCCCCCAGCGTTGCTCTTTTGCAACCTCCAGTGGCCTGGCTGAGCCACAGACCCTCAAGCTCCCCTTTCTCCGACAGCCCTCCCTTTCAGGATCCAGGGCCCCCCCTCCATCACTGCACTCCACTGCAGCCTTGGGGAAGCAGGTACCTCCAGGCTTCAGAGACGCAACTGGGTTCGGTTCCTAACCCCCCTGAGCCTCCACCTCCCCTGTGGGACGGGGATGATCTTCCCTGCTGAGCAGGTGGTTCTGGTCGCAGCCACGGGTGGTGCAGAGCCGCCCAGGGTCAGTAGGCAAGGCCTCCATGGTGGATGGGTTCTCAGGCCAGGACTGGCCAGGGCAGGCTTCTAGGAGGGGGCAGGTGACACTGGCCTGAGTGCCGACCCTCCTCGGGGCCTGTGTGGGATCTGGGGCATTGCCTTCTGCTTGGCATCTGTGGCTGGAACTGCGCACGGGGCCCTGGCCACACCCTTCCTGGGCCTTGAGCTCAGAAGCATCTCAGGGCCCTGGGCGTAGCCTCGTAGGAGGACTTCCGTGGCCCAGAGCGCTGCCCTCCCAGCGGGACATTTGCGGGTCTTCTTAAATGCCCTGGTGCCCCTCCAGTCCTGGGTTACAGACAAAGAACCCGGTTCTGCAGCCAGGCAACCAGGCTGCTGGTGTGTAACAGCTTTCTGGGGCCGCGTCATCAGTTTCCTGGTCTGTGCAATGGGTATTGTATGCCGCACCCTAGGGCGTGTTGGGAACCGCACGGGCGGTGAACACCGTGGCTCCTGGCTCGCAGCAGGTTTGCAGGTCCTTGCGGCTCTCTGGATGGAGGGCCCCGCGTGGGGCCGTGGAGTGGGCAGAGGGCCCCCTGCAGACCTGCGTGGGGCGGTGAGCGGTGTCGGGCGGCCTCCCTGGCAGAGCCTGCCCAGGGCCCAGCTGCCTGTCGTCTTGTAGACGTTTTCTTTTTGTCTCTCTGATGCTTCCCCGCTCAATTATTTACCCAGGGAATTTGGGCTTCTTCACTTGTGGTTTTGGCAAGGGCTTCACACAAATGTTTTGCCCTGGTGGTCTCTTAGCCATTTAAGATAAACAGCCAAATCAAATGCAGGCTGTGCCGGGGAGCCGAGGCGAGGCAGGCCCCACGCCCTGCACCATGGCCATCGGACCAGGGAGGCGGGAGGAGGGGTGCTGGGCAGTGCCAGGGTTCTCTTGGGGAGGTACAAAGCCTCTGAAAGGCCTTGGGGTGTGGGTCGCAGAGGAGGGCCTCGGGCTGCAGGGCGGCACCAGCTGGCCCTGCGCCAGGCTGGAGGTTAACCGGCGCCTGGCGTTCGGAGGTGGACTCGGGGAGGCTGGGCCTGTCCAGACAGCCATCCCGATAGAGCAAGCGGTGGCCTGGAGTTTCCCGGGGGGGGGGGTGGCCCCGGTTTTTGGGAATAGATGCCCAATGGGGCCTGCTCCCCAGCACTTCAGAAGCGCCCCCCTCCCCATAGGGGGACCTACCTGGGAGTGGGCACCCTGACCACTCCCCCTGCATTAGGCCCTCGGGGATGGGAGCCTGGCCCCAAGGCAGCCCAACCCAGCGGCTGAGGAAGTTGCGCCCCCAGGCCCCGGCCTGTGCCCCAGCGGTCTTCCCTGTGGGGCTTGGCACCTGCAAGGGCGGCCTGCAGCCCTCTGCCCCGGGCCCCTGTTCTGCACCCTGAGCCCCGAGTACAGTCCAGGGCCCGACTGACCAGTCTTTTCTATTGTTTTTTTCTCCAGGGCCGTGCAGGCCTGCCCAGCTGCCCGCGATGGCCCCCATAGCTGCCTCCTCCTCCCACCCTCACACATCCGTGATCACCTCACCTCTGCGCGCCCTGGGCGCTCTGCCGCCCTGCTTCCCCCTGCCGTGCTGCAGCGCGCGCCCAGTCTCGGTTGACGGGACTCAGGGTGAGGGGCACACAGAGGCTCCTTTTGGATGTCAGTGTCAGTTGTCAGGTAACAGACGCCGTGGTGGGGGGGGCGGGCTCCCGGGGGGTGGCGGGGTGCTCCCTGGCAGAGCTGCCTCTCCCAGGTGGGCTGGGGCAGGGTGGGGACCCAGGGAGGCTGTGCAGCCCCTGCCCCAAAAAGGCATTGTGGGGGGGTGGGCTCCAGGGGAAGTGGTGAAGGATGCCCACAGAACTGAGCACCAGGGCTTGGCCCACATGGGTCAGGAGGTCCCCACGCCTCCGCCCATCCTGCGAGTCTCCCAGAATGCACCCCCAGCCTCCAAATTTCGTCTCTCTGGGCTGTTTAGCTAAAGCTTAATTGGATAACGTTTAACATCTGAGGTTTTTTTCTGCCCTCGCCACCGCCGCCCCCTCCCCCCCAGACGAGGCCAGGAGAAGATCCCGTGGTGGTTGTCTGTGTACATTGCCGAGCCGTCCAGAACGCGTTTCTCTCTGTGAGAATGTGTTGCCCATTAACTTTGAGGGGAAAAAAACACTTTAAAGGAGCCTTTCAGGGGGATTTCAGGGGGGCGTTAGGGGACTGGGGCAGGGCCATGTGTTTACTGAGGGGCTGAGCACCTACTGTGTGCCTGGCTTTCGGTGGACGAGGCTGCCCATTTTACAGATGGGCACACAGGGGCGGTGAGGTGACGCAACCCGGCCACCATTACAGCCACCAACCCCCTCCCTGCCCCCAGTCCCCAAACAGAGCGCCACCTCCTGCTGTGGCCTGGGCCCTGGTGTGTGCGCCGTGTGCCTCTCGGGCTGTGTGCGGCTTCTCGGTGTGCGGCACACGGCAGCCCCAGGAACCAGGATGCCGACACACCCCAGGTGGTGGGCGCACCTGCTGTCCGGTTTCCAGGCCGGTGAGGAGCGGGTGTGCGCAGAGCGGGGACACACGCAGGATTTCTCTTGATGTGGGTGGTGGAAGGAAGATGATCTTACTGGGCAGGGTTTGCTTTTACTTAAAGCTGTTCCCAGGGAGGGTCCTTGCTGGAGCCCCATCTCTGTGGAGGGCCACAGGCGGCCCAGCTCCAGGGTCAAGAGCTCCCTTCCTTCGCAGCATCCCCTCTAACACACGGTGGCACCACAGGGGCTGGGTTACGCCTCGAATGCCCCAGGAAGAATCGCCTGGAAGGGGTTCCCGTGGAAGTCATGCGGCCTGGTGTCCGGGGTGGCTGGGGCTCCTGTCCCAGCTCGTAGGTCTGTGCTGCAGTCCCTGCTCTCGGAGCGCTAGTGCCTGCGCTGTCTGGGCGGCTGCCCTGCTCTCATGGCTTCCTGTAATTAGTGCTGCGGGGTAGGGGTGGGGCGAGCTATTAAAGATCAGCCCAGTGTTTATGGCTGGACTTCAAGTTCTGTGGCGCAGACACACCATGTCCTCGGCGCTCAGGGCTCTGCTGCCGCCCGCTCTTCCGAGAAGCAGCTGTCCCATCCCCATTGTGCAGACGGGGAAGTAAAGGCTCCAGCAGGGTGGCTGGGCCAAGGTTGGGGACCTGGAATTTGTCAGCAGGATGCCTCCTGACAAGGCTACCCTCTTCTTCCGAGTCACGTGCCTCTGCCTACAGCCAGGCGATGCTCCTCCTGCTGCTTGTAGTCTGGTGGTGGTGGGAGGAGCAGGAAGGGGACCTCCCCTTTGAAGGGGATGGAGGAGCAGAGGTGGGATTTGATCCTGGGCTGCTCAGCCAGCACCTGTTCCACCTTTGGCGTTGCCTCCTCAGTTTGAGGCCTTCTTGGGTTTTATCGCTCAATGCTGTGAGGACTCAGAGACCGGAGCAGCCCCCTCACTTGATGGCAGTGTGGTGACTGTGTCTGGGGTCCCTGGGGCCCCTCCTCCTGACCCCCCACCTAGGGGCCCATTCTCAGCCTCCAGCGCTCCACCCGATTCCCAGCACTGTCCCCTTTCATCGCTGGGTCCCCATGCATCAGCTGCGCCAGGTCGCACCTCCGTATTTTCCGATGAATTTCAACCTGAAAATATTCTGTGCCTGTTCGTTCCTCTGCAGCTTCTGCCCCTGGCACCCGGCTGTTTGCTCCAGTGTGTTTAGTGCCTGTTTAATTAGCAGTTGCAATGGAGTCATTACATTCCCAGCTCCCCGTTAGGAGGAGGCAGGCCTCTGTGCAGGGGGCGGGGAGGGGGGGAGGGGAGGGAGGGGCCGCCGTGCACACTTGGTCTTGTCCCTTTCCAGATCTGGACGCACTGAACCTCTCTCTTCAAATTAATACAGAAAGCCCCGGTGTAACTGCGTTTCGTACAGGTTAATTGCATGCCCAGGAACATGCTCACGGCTTTTTATGGGAGGGTGTGATTTCATAGGGGAGAAGCATCCCACAAGCCCCGCCTCCCAGGACCCCAACCCTGACCCCTTTCTGCTGGTCAGGGTGGAGGAAAGGACTTCTTTGACCCCTGCTCGTGCTTTGCTTTTTGACTCGCTGAGATAACGGGCAGCTGAGTCCAGGCGTTCCCTGGAAGTGAAGATTTTCCTGAGAAATTCCACACAGGAACTTCTCCAGGCTGCCCTGGAGTCAAGAGGTTCAGGCTGTGGTCCTGGCCCTTCCTGTACCTGGCTGGTGACCTTGAACAAGTGACCCCTGTCCCCCAACTCTGGGCCTCATTTTCCCCTTCTAATATATATATATATATATCCAATACATATATAGGGTGTCCCCCCAAAATGTATACAGACTTTAAGAGCTGATAGCTCAATTTTGAAAATGAAGTGTATTTTAATAAACACTGCCTTTATAACGATTCAAAGTGTGTGTGTACACTGTTGGGGGACACCCTGTATATCTGTGATATACATGTTACAGTTAAAGACAGGGCTCCTTATATGGGTCTCTGAAGTGGATCCTTTAGTCCTTTCTGTTACAGAGTTACTGTGGGTGGCTGGGCCTGGGGCTTGGGGGGCGTGCCTAGGGCAGGGGTGGGCTGTTTAGGGATGGGTTTGAAAACCACCGAGCTTTTTGGCCTGAACCCTTCCCCCTTGGAGGCGTCTACGGTTCAGAGGCAGACACTAGAGCGTATCGGATCCTGGGTGAAGGCCGCTCTGTGCTGCTTGGCGGTGTGACCTTGGGGAGGTGTGACCTTGGGGAGGTGTGACCTTGGGGAGGTGTGACCTTGGAGACGTCATTTCCTGCCTGCTTCCTCCGTTTCCCTGCCTGCCGCATGGGGGTGGTGCGTGCTTTGAAGGACTGTTTCGAGGATCGCATGAGGTCATGGGTCAGGAGTTGAGAACTGGGCGCCGTGCTGAACCCCGTAGACACCGCGACTCGCGCGTGAGCAGATGGGCTTCAGAACGTGACGGCGTCTGTGTCTGGCACCGCGTGGACTCTTACTTCAAGCCGGACCCCGAGGCCCCATTCTGAGCGGCGGATGCCATACCAGCCTTGGGAGGGAGAGGAGGAAGCGAGAGACTTGGCTGCGTAGCTAAAAGCCGCGAATGGTCAGCAGGCACGCTGATGAATACGTGAGTTTGTTGAAACTCAAGGGCGCATGCAAGGCCACACGGGACCCCAGCTCGGGGAAGTGGGCGTGTTCAGGTGTCATGGAAGGAGTCAGCTGCTGTCATTGGTATCTGCAGGGCCATCCTGTAAAGTTAAATTCAATTTGCTTCTCTATTGACAGCGTGCTTGCTGTGCTGTGCAGCCAGGCTGGGGCTTGTTGGCTTGTGTTAAAGGGACAATAAGGATAAAAGAATACCTGTGAGCAAATAGGAGGTGTAACCGTAGAATCCATCGTTTCCCCCTCCTTCTGCTGTGTCCCAGCGTTTGTTTGGTGTTGGTTTTTAAACCTGGGCCGTCCAATGGGACGCCGTGGACTGGACCACCCTCGCTGTGGAAGCTCGGTGCAATTAATACAGTCTGTCTGGAAAGGGGCCTTTTTTCTGGAAGTTTTATGTTAATGATATGGTCTGTGCTTTGCACATTTCAACCCAGAACGAGAAGCGAGCTGCAGTTGCATTCTGGACTGGGTTTGATTAACACCGGAGGATCCGTGGGCAGCCACGGGGCGCTGCGGGCCGAGATGCAGCGCCGCCGGGCCCGCGCCCGCACACTGCCTCGACCCGTGCAGGGGTGCAGAGGCGCCACAGTGGGGTGTGAGGGCCTGCATGGAGACTCTGGAGGGAGGGGTGAGTATGGGGTGAAGAAGAGGCGTGCGTGTGGGTGAGCGTGTGTGGACGGGAGCACTCTGATGGGGGAAGGCTCGAGACCTGTTCTTGTGCCTCCCTTTGCAGAGTCGCGTGTGTAGGTGGGTCTTCCTTGGCCGGCCGGGTCTCAGGGTCGGTGGGGGCTGGCTCACTGTACAAGAAGGGCTCTCAGGGGAGTTAGGAAAAAGTTAGAGTCACTCGTATGCTATGTGATGTCTGCACCGCCCGAAGGGCCGCAGGTCCAGCAGATGCCACCAGCAGGGAGTGCTGCTGTCCGCTTCTGAGGTCACGCCTGCACTGACCACCGGCCTTTAGCGCCCACAACTGGAGAAAGCGCAGGGAGAAGGGTGGACAGCCACACGGCCCCCAGGGCAGAGGGAGCCCCCTCTCCAGGCTGGTGGAGGTGGCCCAGAGCCCCAGGGCATGGGTGAACCCCAGAAAGTCCCCTGTCCAGCACCCCTGGGGGCTGAGGTTGCTGGGGAGCAGGGAAAGGGATGGGGCAGGGGTTGAGGCTGCCCAGTGGGGGGCAGGGGCACCTACCCGTGGGACTGTCCTTAGATAAAAGGGCTCCAAGCGACAACATCCAGACGGAGACCTGCAGCCAGGCCCGATTCCATGCGCCTCTGCGAGCCGGCCCCGCAGACCCTCTGAAGGCAGAGCTAAATCAAAGAGTTCTGCTCAAATCTGTACAAGATGTTGCTCCTTTTCCTGTTCTGACAGGAGAGGCATTGGAAGTGCAGTTTCTTTCCTTTTTTTTTCTCCCCCCCCCCTTTTTTTATAGCTGTCTTAAAAAGGAGTTTGGCTGTTTAGCACAGCTGGTGCTCATTACATTATGCACTGGCAATAAAATAGCATGTGTAATTAATTTTTAATGCAGCCTGGATGCAGCACTTTAAAGCCGCGAGTGGATGTGAATCGCCGGCACTGGCCACCGACACCAGAGGTCTCAGAGCGAGGCCGCCCCCCGCTCCGCGGCTTGAAAGGGCCCTGAAAGTGGCGGGGGTCCCCGGCGCCCTCCACGTGAAGCCCAGCGGCCCAGGACCGGGCTCCCTTCGGTGGCCTGAGGCTTGTATGGAGCTTTAACCCTGTTAGGTCAGGGGCCCCGGAGAGTGGGGAGGAGGCCACATGCCGGGTCTGGCTGAGCCGAGCTGGATTACATCCCTCAGGCTCTGCCCACTGGACCACACGGCCTCGCGTAGTTCATTTTGAAGACGGAGGAGTCTCACCGTCCAGCTGAGGCTGCGGGCCACGTGCAGCCGGACTGGGCAGCCGATAGCCAGCGTTTGCCTTGAGGAGTCTCACGTGCTTAGCCTCTGGGACTCTCAGCTTTGCCGCCTGCCCTTGGAACGTGCTTCCTTGCGTCCTCGGTGCCAGACGTCCTGCGGCCGCTCCGTCTCCTCGCAGGGCTTGTGGCACGGATTCCCGTGTGTCAGGAAGGGTCGTTGTGGGTGCCTGTTGGCAGAAGGGCCGCAGGTGTCTCCTGTGGGAAGCTCCAGCAAGGGCCGTGCTTGGTTCTTATTCTCAAGGGCATGCGTGACCCTGTGGCCTTGGCTAGCCACTGCCTTCCTTCAGGCCTCAGTTTTCTTACCTGGGAAATGAGCGCTCCCTGCTCGTCATCCCTGCGTTGGAGGGCCCGCTGACCGGCCCACCAGCGTGGGATGGCCACAGCCGGCCACCAGCACGTGGGGCAGCAGAGGCGAAGGGAGGGGTGAGGGGCAGGAAGGAGGAAGCGGGTATTGAAAAGCCTTGAGTGCCGCGTGCTCCGAGGATGACGTGGCCGCCGTCTCCCTGACAGTCTCCTGTCAGGGAGGTTTTCTTAGTGTGAGTGGAGGGGGAGGAAGGCCCACGGCTGTCGGTGCTCCTGGGGTTGGCAGCTGTCGTCCGCAGTGTCCGAGGCACCTCATCCTCGTGACACCCCTAAGAAGAAGCAGCCGCACCACCTTATGCTCCTGAGTTTACTGGAGCTCGGAGAGGCCAAGCAAGGGCCCCGAGTCACACAGCACACGAGTAGCAGAACTGAGATGGGGACCCAGGTGTGCCTGGCCCTGGAGCTCACAGCTGTCCCCTCCGGCTTCCCGTTGGGCTGCACGGTGGCTCAGAGGCAGGCAACAGCCATGCAGCCTGCCCTGGGAAATCAGACCCATGCAGAAATGGGCCTGGGGAGCCCCCCAGGTCTGTCTTCATCACCAGCTGTCCTGGTGCCCGATCCTGGGCCAGGCACAGGGGCCGGAAATGAGCTCAGTGGGGTCCCTCCCTTGAGGTTCCGGTGGTGAGGGCTGCACAGCCAACATGAGATGCACATCCCATGATGCTGTGCTTGACTGGAGACACAGGAAGGACTGGGCTATGGGATCTGGGAGGAGTCGGGTGCATGGGAGTGTCCTGCTGGGGAAGATGAGGGTTGGGGGGGGGCGCAGGTTTCTTCCAGTGTAGGGGGCAGTGACAGAGATGGATGTGGGTGTCTTCTAGGAGGGGTGCCACTGACCCAGCCAGCTTCCACTGGCCTCGGCAGGGTTGTGGGGGGGAGGTCCGAGTTGTCAGCAACTTAAGGGGACACAGAGCAACGGACCCTCAGACCACCTGAGGGGAGTCTTGATGTTGAAGAAGTGGCTTGGGGTTTGGGAATAGATTTTCTCATCACATCGCCCTCCATTTGGGTGTCTGGGGTCTGGCTGGGCGGTGGGGACTCGGCCCTGGCCCCGCTCCAGCCTTCACCAGGTCCACACGTGTCCCGGTCACTGCCTTCCTAGCGCTGGGCGGGCCCGGGGCGTGCAGGTGGGTGGTGAAGATCTGGCAAGGTCACGGTCGCGTCCTTCAGGGAAAGCAGGACGAGCTCACGGATCTGTTCGTGCCCCTTCATTTGTGTGCGCCGCCTCCCGGAAACAGTCTCTCTTCACTCGAGAGAAGCGGCTGCCGTCGCCCCTAAAGCTGGAGGCGTCTGTCTCCTTAGGTGGGGGAACAAAATGTACTTGTCCCTTCGAACATAAGGGTCAGGCAGGGCGGAGAAGCTGTGTGCTGTGCATATTTCACAATCAAACCCAAGTAGTCTAAACCATGAAATATCGTTTATCCAAACATAATCAAGGCTGGCCGGTTTCATCCCAGAGGCAGCGGGAAGAAACCTTCGGTGGGCTGGGGCCCCGCTGTGTGGGGTTCCACGGGCAGCCCGCCTCACACCTGAGGCGGATACAAACTGCCCGTCACTCGAGTCCCCTCCTTGGGGGGTATTTAATAACCAAGAGCCGGGGGGGAGGGGGTGGTGTGTGACCATGGCCTGTGGTCGGTGGGGATGGAAGCATCAACTATGATTTCCTCTCCCACCAGGTTTCTTCTTACCCTTGGCAGTGAAGCCACCAGGTCACGGGTGGGCCACTATTTCTGTGCCCCCACTGTGCGCCACTATTTCTGTGCCCCCACTGTGCGCCAGGCCTTCTGTAGGGGCCTCTGCAGACATTTAAGCTTCCCAGCAGCTTTTCTCTTAGGAAGGTAACCTTCTGTAGTTCACAGGTGAGAAGTTCAGAGAGGTGATGTGACTTGCCTGAAATGGCACAGCTCGTAGGTGGCAGGGGTGGGATTTGAACTCGGGTCTCTTTGGGTCTGGGGGGCCACAGCCTGCTCCTCCCCTGGCTTTCTGGCTTGCAGGCTGCCCTCCCGCTGGCCTGCCTGGCTGGGTGAGTAGATCACAGAGCTGCGCCTGCTCTCCGTGCCCGAATAGTAAGAAGGGCTGCATTTTATGATTTCAGCGAAAAGGATCTGAAGGCTGGGACTTCTGAAAGGAGGTTAATGCAGAAGCGGGAGTCACTAGCTGCAGAGACAGGGACAGTTGGAATCATCCCATAAATCTGGGCGTTTTACGTTATTGCCTTTGTTAGTAAGAGGTGAGGCATGGCCAGCGGGAGGAGCCGAGCTCAACCAGTTCCTTCAGATGAGGGCTCCCTCTTCTCCCAGCTCCTTGCACTTTATTAAGAAGCACCTCTTTAGTCTCGGTTTCATAGTGAAAGGGGTCCTTGCGTGCGGGCCCACTGTGTGCCACGGCCTCTGTACGCGTCATCTCCATGATTCTCACGGTGGTGCGAGCGTACGCCATGGGAATTGTTTTCTTACTGTGGTCAACCACTCAGAGCAGAAGACTGGCCGTTGTAGGCACCCTTGGGTGCCCATGCTCATTGTTCTGGCCCCATCACCGCCGCCCATCTCCGGAACCACTTATCACAGATGGAAACTGCTCCCCTTAAGCTTGAACTATCCCTCTCCCCCCTTACACAACCCACAGCCACCATCTCTGTGCTGTCTCTGTGGGTTTGACCCCTGGGCTCCTGGTAGAAGTGGAATCGTACAGTGTCTGTTCCTTTGCACCCGGCGTGTCCTCCAGGTCCGGTCCATCCACGTTGTCGCGTGTGACAGGCTTTCCTTCCTTTTCGAGGCGGAGTGATAACCCACTCTGGGATGGACGGCGTCTTATCTGTCCATTCGTCCTGAGATGGAGACTTGGCCGCTTCTGCCTCTTGGTGGCGGTGAGCGATGTTGCTGTGAACGCATGTGCACAGTGGTTCGGACCCTGCTCTCCGCTCTTCGGGTTCATACCCAGGAGAGAAGTTTGAGGGTCTCTGACCCCATGGTGGCCCTGTCCCCGGCGTGACTGGTTCTCAGCTATCAGCCAACCATCCCTCTAGCCCGAGCGTCTGGGGAAGAAAATTCTGCAAGTGGACAATTCTCACTTTCTTCTCTGCTGTGTCCGCAGGGCGTTGGTTTGGGTTTGGTTGAGCAGAGCCATGAACATGGGAGTGAGGGAGAGCCGGCTGGCCCCCGGGCACACCCCACTCCCTCTGGGCCTCTCAGGGTCTCCCATCTCCTGGGCATTATCTCACGGCCTTCCTCCCCTGGCGGGGCTGTGGGGGGACCGAGGGCACCTTCCTGGGTCTTCGGCTGTGATGGCTGCTCAGGTTCGTTGTTGAGAGGGACAGTGAGGGATCTGTGGGGCCGGGACTTGTCCCCGTTGCTCTGTCTTGCTCCCTAGGGCTGTCCTGGCAAATGACCACAGCGTCACACACCAGAAACGTTCCATCTGTCAGTTCTGGAGGCCACAAGTGCAGACTCCAGGTGTGGGCAGCGCCGGCTCCTCCTGCAGGCTCCAGGGAGGACGTCTTCCTGCCCCTCCCAGCTCCCGGTGCCCTGGGTGACCCTGGGCTGTGACTGCTTCTCTCCAGTCTCTGCCTCTGTGGTCCTGCATCCTCCTCCTTGGGGTCCCTCTTCTCCTCTCCTGGACAATTCAAATTAAAAGGACAACTGTCCTGCCTGGCTGGTGTGGCCCAGTGGTTGAGCATTGACCTATGAGCCAGGAGGTCACTGGTTCGATTCCCTGTCAGGGCCTGGCCCTGGGTTGTGGGCTTGATTCCCAGTAGGGAGTGTACAGGAGGCAGCTAATCAATGATTCTCTTGGTTGATGTTTCTCTCTCTCTCCCTTCCTCTCCCTTCTGCTATCTATCAGTAACAATAGCCTATATAATAAAGAGGGAATATGCAAATTGACCGTCACCCTGGTCACTTTGCACCCACAGCTGAGGCTAAGTTCCCATAACGAGCCTTAAGGAGCAATCAGCAGGGACCTGAGGCTGCGCACCCACCCATCTCCTGCATGGGGCTTGACAGGAGACCTCAGGCTGCTCCCCCCACCCTGGCACCAGGCCAGAGGAACTCAGGCTGCACCTTCTTCCCTGGTGCCAGGCTGGGGGACCTCAGGCCATGCCCCCTGCCAGGGGACCTGAGGGTGTGCCCCCCACCCAGCGGAACTTGACGGGGGCCCTCAAGGTGTGCCCTCTGCCCTGGTGCTGGGCCAGGAGACCTCAGGCCATGCCCCCCACCCCAGCACCAGGCCAGGGGATCCCTGGCGCCAGGCTGGGGGATCATAGGCCACTCCCTCTGCCCAGCAGGGCTTGATGGGGGACCTCAGGCTGTGCCCCCCTGCCCTGGCACCCAGGGGACCTGAGGCTGCACTCCCCCCCACCTGGCAGGGCTTGACAGGGTAAGACCAATCTGGTCTGGATCTAGCCCAATGAAGGGGGGCCGTCCAGGTTTGGGTCTCGAGTGATGTTGAGGTGCATGAGGGTGGTTGAAGACGTGACTCTGGGTTCCATGGTGCACCCCAGACTCTGACAGGAGGAAGATTTTCATATACATTTTACTAATTTTCTTTAATCTCTGACACTTCTATTATAGAGCAAGGGCAAATAGCAATATTAAAATATTTCCTCTAATTAATCCCCTTTTAATGTGCACGGATTTTGTGCACTGGGCCACTAGTATTCAATATAAAATAAAAGGACAACACTCCTTCGGTTTAACGTCCACCCAGATAACCTGGGATGATCTCACGCCAGACCCTGGACTGAAGTGCATCTGCAGCGGCCGTTTTTCCAGAGAAGGTCATGGTCACCGAGGGGAGATGTTCGGTTATGACGTTCCATTGTGGGGACACCCTTCTGCCTGTGACCTCCTCCTTGCTGGGTTAAAGACCCTTGCAGGGCAGCAACCCCAGTTGGGTGTTCTCATGAACCCCTGAGTCTGGGACAGGTTCTGGCATCTGGGGGCGCCCCCGATGTGTGCTGGGTTGCATGTGGAGATGGTTGCACACGTTCCTTCCCCCAGGAGTCCTGTGTTTCTCAGGTGCTGCCGCCTCTTGGAACACCCAGGCCACCATGGTTCACGGAAGGCTGTGTGGCCCCCAGTCCTGCCCTGTGCCGAGTCAGAGCACAATTATTAATAGAGAGTGGGGTGGCTTAAAAAAAAAGCCTGCGATGATTATTGTGAGAAAAAATTAGCAGAGTTGAGTAGGAGCTAAAAATAGCTGGACACATACTTGCCTATAATCTTTTTTTTTTTTCTTCAAGAAAATGTAATTATTTTTGTAAACCGACTCTGAGAAGCCAGGAGTATTTTTAGCCTGCATCTTCCAAGATGTTGTGCATCTTTTCAGGAAGCGCTGCCCGGGGCCCTGGCGTGTGCTGCCGCGTCAGGCTCACAGGCCTGCGGAGTGCGGAGGGTCAGGAGGATGGTCCACGAGCAGCCTGGCCGTGGCCTCCGTGGGCTGTCCTGGCCACCCCTGGTCAGGGGACTGGTAGCATTGGGAGGACGGTAGTCGCTTCGGCTCAGGAGCCGGGAGGGAGGCCTGGGGTCTCCCGCGGGTGAAGCTGCCCGGCCATCCCTCTATGAGCCGGGTCTGAGCAGACCTGTAGGAAATAACCAGGATTTGAGGGAAACATTCCATGGCGTTTTCACCGGGAGCCAAGCATTGCCTCGTGCAATTTTCTCTCTGGTTTTTCCCATTGCCTCTGCCAGGGGCCTTGGGTCTGGCCATGACTCCATAATGAAAGGCCCTGTGTGTTTGTGCGTTTATATGTTGAGTATATGTATTTGTGTGTTCATGCATATATGCGTATGTATGTGTGTTTGCATGTGGGTGTAGGTGATGTGTGTGTTTGTGTTTATAAGTGAGGATGTGTTTGCATGCATATGCACATGTGTTTATGTGAGTGAGCATATGTGTATAGGTGCATGCACGTGTATGCCTATGCACGCGTGTGCTTGCATGTGTATATTTACATGTATTTGCATGTATGTATATATGATGTGGGTATTTCCATGCATATGTATATATATTTGTCTACATGCATATATATGAGTGTGCATATGCATATAGGTGTGTGTGTATGGATGTGTGTCCTGCCGTGTGTGTATGTGTATATTTGTGTGCACATGTCTACACATATGTGTGCACACACGTGTGTGGTGCTGGGGGGGTGCCCTTTGGTGACTTTTCTCCCGGAACTTAGCGGCTCTTCCTGCATTGCAGTGGGCGCCATAGCGCTTCAGTGCCCAGGCCCGAGGCCGTGGAGGGCGCCTCTCTCTGGGGATGATTTTGTTTTCTCAGTACTTCCTGGGGGAGACCTGGTCCCTCGCCCTGCCCTTCTCCTAG
>PVJC01044158.1:0-14104 GCA_004026665.1 Murina feae
CCAAACCTCAGCACGACAAGTGCCCTCGGAGAAGTGGAGAGAATTCTGTTAGCAAATGGCTCATTGGTAATTCCAAATCTTTGAGGGAGGCCTTGACTCTTGTTAAAAACAAAAATTCAGTGGAATAAATTTGATTATCTAGTTGGATTTATTCAACAATTCATGAATCAGGCAATATCCTATCTAGCAAGTAGAGAGATATTCAGAAGCTGTATAATATGGAAGGCTTTTCTAGGCAGAAACTGGGCAGGGCAAGAAAGTGATTAGCCACCCCTCCACCACCAAAAAAAAAAAAAAAGGAAGGAAGGAAGGAAGGAAGGAAGGAAGGAAGGAAGGAAAGGAGGGAGGGAGAAAGGGAGGGAGGGAGGGAGGGAGGGAGGGAGGGAGGAAGGGAGGGAGGGAGGAAGGAAAAAGAACTGTTTCATGCAAGTATATTTTCCCTTAGGGAAGGAAGAAGTTGGGTTATCAGGCAGGTTGCCTCAGCTTCCTTTGGGGGATGATGAGGTTTCATGTGTCAGATTACTCATTGGTGCCAACCCAGAAAATTCCAGACCGGCCAATTAAAGTTTCATTCCTGGAGAATGTTCAGTCAGGTTTTAAGTCTAAGTTCAGTGTCATGGGCTTTGGCACCAGTGACTCCATTTTGAGCCCCTGGTTCTCTCTCTAAGATGGTTTTCTCGTGTTGTTCTCTCTGCCATCCCCATGCTTGTTTATTTGTATGACATCTATACAATCTTTGATTTCCTTTCAGAGGTCTAGAGTCATCTATAGCTAAGCCATGACTTGACATCTCCACTTGGTTGGCTTATATGAATCTCAAACTGAGTTCCAAAGTGAACTCACATCTCTAACCTTCATAACCAGCTCTACCTTCAGTGAAAAAGTAACACTGGCCAGGAGAATGAGAACCATTCTGAAAATATTAGTCTTTTGCCAAGTATCCAGCTATCTTATTTTGGATTTCCTAGAAGTGGAAACTGAGACAGGGACTTGTCTACAGAAGACATTCTGCATCAAGGGTGACAGTCTTTTGGAAACTCCCAGTCACGGGCTTAGGGTGTGGGTATGAAGGGTGGTATCTAACTGCCAAGCAGCTTCTTGAATTTCTCTGTAGAAGAAATTGGCTGTGAGCCTAGCAAACAGCTTAAAAAGTTCTGGTCCAGTAGAGGGAACTTGGGTGGGGCATGAATCCACCAGTGAAATTCATCACCAAGTTTTATTTATTCAAATTCCAAAATAGTTATGGATTCAGTGACTCTCCTCTCTCACTCTACCATCATCTTTGGCTAAGGCCATACCTTTTCCTCTTCAAGACCACTCCTACATCCTCCTAATCATCCTTCACACATATACTTGTAGGCCTCTCCCACCATCCTCCACAGAGCAGTCAGTGGCTCCTTTAAAAAACAAAATGAAACCACAATCCTGCCTTTCTTAATAGTTTTGGGATGAATTCACAAATCTCATAAAGTGGCCAGTATGCAGTAGGATCTATTTTGTGTCCATCTCTCCACCCACTTCAGTAATGATATATCCAACCTCATTCTACTTTAGCTCTCAGAGGACACTAGAGTTCCCTAAAACCATGAAGTTGCTTCCTGCTTCATGGTCATTGAGCATGCTGTTATTTATCCACTAAACCATTTTCTCCAGAGAAGGCTAGTTCTAGATAAAATCTCATCTTCAGAGGACCCTCCCCTTGCTTCCTGGACTAGATTTGAGCCTCCAGTTACCTACTCTCACAGTACACTACAGGTTGCTTTTGTAGCACTCTGCCAGAAATACAGTTGCGTGTGGGGGTGGGCTTACGTATTCAAAGTCTCCATCTCCTTTACCCCACAAGACTTTTAAGCTCCAGGAAAGTAAAAACCTTATCTGTTTTGTGTTTGCTACTCAGTCCCCCTTCTTCAAAAGTCCTTAACACAGCAAAGCCTTCAATAAATGTAGGTTGAGCAAAACAAATTAATAAAGTCAAATACATTTGGGATAAGAAGGCCAAACCAGAGTTATTGTGGCCTTTCTTATCTGAGCTCTATGAAAACTGCATGTTTCCAGCTGAGCTGCATTGAAAGCTGTATTTAGGCGGTGCAGTTGTGCCCAAAGATTCTATATTCTGTTGGTTAGAAAAAAAAACGTAAATTTTTTCATAAAAACTGATAAACGCAAGCCTAGTGTCAAATGACAGAACTAAAACCACTTAGTAACAAGTGTGATGTCTTCTATCAAAGGGGAAGCAGTCCATGGGCTGGGGGTGCAGTGCCTCACAGCAGTGGGCACGCTTCCTGAGGGGTTTGGTGAGAGAGACTGTTACAGAGTCTTGGGACAGGCCACACTGAAGCAGGGCATAGTTGACTGGAGGGCAGGGACTTCCTTAGGGGGCCAGCAGGGGCAGGTGAGCTAGCCGAGTGAGCCGGAGGGTTCTGATGGGTGTGCGCTAGGTTTCCTTGACAGGTGTTTCCCTTGCGTGCTGGCTTACTTCATTTTAGATTTGTGATGTGGTCTGGGATTCTGGGTGGTCTCCCTCCATGTTGTGCATCCTGATATACAGACTAACTTTATCACTCGTAATTATAATAAGAGCTAATAGTTTAAGCGATTAATATTATAGAAGTACTTTCCTAAGCACCTAATATAGACGAACTCCTGTAATCCTCATTTAAGTTAGGAACTTTTATTTTCCTGTTTACCTTTGAAGGAATTAGGACCCAATGAGTTTAAACAACTCGCTCAAGGTCATGCAGCTAATGATGGTCAAGCCCAGGATGTCTTTTCCAAACAACCACACTTTCATCTAGGATATCCACAGTGTAAGGCTGGACAGTGTGAACTTTATAATCAGAAACACATATTTCATTTGCAGCTCTAATA
Source organism: Murina feae (assembly GCA_004026665.1). Classification (NCBI taxonomy): domain Eukaryota; kingdom Metazoa; phylum Chordata; class Mammalia; order Chiroptera; family Vespertilionidae; genus Murina; species Murina feae. The sequence continues at coordinate 2,869 of PVJC01044158.1, forward strand.
ATTTACTAGATGTATGATCTTAAGGAAGTCATTTAACCTCTCCAAATCTGCTTTCTTGTCAGTGAAATGGAAGCAATAAAAGCATCCCAGGCCAGTATTTAACACAATGCCTGTTAATTATTAGGTGTTTGTTTGCAAGTGACAGAAAGCCTACATGTAGCTGGGATAAGCAATAAAGGGAAATGTTCGGTTCGTTCAATTGATAAATCCAATGTAAGATGAAATCCAGGCAAGGGTTAGAATGCTATTCCCCAGGACTCAAAATTTTTCCAACTGGGTTCTTCTGTAGTAGCAGCAAAATCTAAAAGTTAGATCCTTTCAGCATTTCATGATGGTGGCTATAAGGGTGCTGTCTCCTTGTTTGAGTGAAAGTGTTTTTCCTCCAGCAACCAAACAAATTCTGGGGATGGAAATCCTGTGATTTACTCTGTTTTAAATAATGTTGGTCAGGAAGCAAAGAACACAAGAGGTTGCCATTAGTTAATCTGGGCTACTTACTCACTGGGACAAGAAGACTAGCAGCACAGAGGATGGTGTGTGACCATCAGAGCTCTCCTCAGAAGCCAGTGCTACCCAAACCTGTGTTTTCAACATGATAGAAAGAAGGGTAGCTCTCAGAAAGAACTTTCTGGATGCTATGGAGAGAAATGGTGTTAGACTGACAGCTAATACGTTTTACTAAAAAAGTGTTACTCTTACAATGTTTCTGTTATTAATATAAATATTGATGTGACATACTGGAAGCTGACATTTCTATTACAAAACTGGTTCTATGTAACAAACAAACCATGAGAGAATGACAGAAACAGAGAGAGAGAGAGAGAGAGAGAGAGAGAGAGAGAGAGAGAGAGAGAGAAATAAATAAATAAATAAATAAATAAATAAATATTAGATCATGTAGCTCCAAATCCTTAAGTCCCAACTCTGAGTCTTGGGCCTTCTCTGGAAAAAAAAATAAAAAATAAAAAATAAAAATATATATATATATATATATATATATATATATATATATATACCAAAATCAGATAGATTTTTTAATAATTGTGTGTAGACTCTAGATTAATTTCTCTTTTTAAATCTAATTGTGATGCCTGTTTGATGAAGAGTTCTATTGATATTGGGATTTATGAAGGTTTATTTTTACTGTAGAACTAGGAAAGTGTTCCTGGCAGAAGCGTTTTTCCCCTAAAGCTATGATAAACACTTTTTATCATCACCTACAGAGTTTGTATGAAAGCCTTTTTTTTTCTCTCTATTGAATTCATAAATGCTCCAAAACACTTAGAACATATCTGTTGTATAAACTGTTACATTTGTCCAATTATGTAGTGAAAGAAGAGTCATTTTGTAGTTCAACTGTCATAAGGAATCACACACTGAAATGCGAGGAGTTTATTCTCAATGCCCAGTGCCAACTCCACCTGTTCTGTAAGACTTGACTTCACCCTGATTACCCTTGGAACAACTTCTCCATCTGTAATGGGGAGATTTTTTTTTTAAAGAAAGAAACACAAAAAACCACCTTTTCCTCCTACAGGTCAGAATTTCATATCTTAAGTTTTAATTTGAAATAATCTAATTCAAACCTCTCAAGAGAATGTAGAAAATTATTTCTGTTGAGTTTACAACAAAGCTACTTAGCAACAGATGATTTCTTTGTCCCATGTTTATAATCCACTGGGTCATATGCTCATATGAAAGGTCCATTAAATTTCTCAAGCATAATACTTTGCCACATTTTGAAATCTAAAAAAAATTCTAAATTTACTTTCTGTGACGATCTTCCTTTCAAAATAAAAAGCATCACTCCCTTCCTGGCTCATGTTAAATCCACACATCAAATTTTGGCATGGTTAAAAATATCTAATGACTGGAATGGGAGCGTTTTTTCCCCCTCATTTTGATCTTATCTCACACCAAGTCATAGCGCTGATTTTTTTTTTCTTTCTTCATTCAGCCAACACTTATTTCGAACCTACTGTGTGCAAGAATCAGGGTGCAGGCTGGACTAGTTAAAACCCTTTATTTAGATTTTATAATGTCTCTTGTGAGGGAGGCCTCTGCACTTACTGAACTATAATTGCCTTTTGGTTATGTAAGACTGATTTAGAAAAGAAAATACTTTCATTTACATACCTAAGTTTTCCAATAAAAGGCAAGCTGAAAAATTTATTTCCATTGCAAGCACACACACATAGATTAAAACATTTTATCGATAAAATCTAATTTCTCTCTCTCTAGGCTGGTAACTTTGCAGAGGGGGAATCTATGCAGGCATGCAAGAGAGAAAAGGTTTTCTATTCTTTTATCAAAGGATGTGTTAAGACAGACAGATCGAAATGCATCAGTTTCTAGTAACCAGCAGATGGTGCTTTTAGTAATAAGTTTATAAAAGGTTACTTGAATATCCTATCTGTAGAGTTTTTACTTGTTTGTTTATTTTGATAAAACTAACTAGAAATAAGACACGGTAATATTTTTGCCATGACATGAAGCAAATTCTGTATTTTTATTGTTAGTAATGTATATACTTACAAAGCTCAGCACAGCTTTTACAACACTCCTACTAGACACCTTCCAGATAATGAAATAAAATATTAAAAATGTAATTAATATAAGTATTATAACCCACTGATTTAATTATGTGCTGTATCTTTATGTAGTTGGAGTAATTTAACTTACAGCATAATTTTAATTAACAGATAAACTCACATGTATTGCTTTAACTCGTGCTACTTTGATTTTACATTTTCTTTGTTTGTAAAATAATCATTAAAATGCTAAATGACTCATATGGGTACAATCACAATGAAGGTAAATCCTAGATCTCTAATAGAAACAGCTATATTAGCACTTGCTCTTGGCCTGTTTTATTTGCTCTCTTTCACTTCTGACTTCCATTTCTCTTAAGTATTTGTATCATGTTCTTCTAATTGGCCATCTCAAATTCTTTTTAGTCAGAAATTGATTTTAAACAAATGCACAATATTAGGCAATATGCAGTGTTTAACAGCATAATAGTAATTTCACATGAGTATTTTTTAAGAGATTAGCAAGGAAAACATATCAATTTGATTTTTGTGGAAAAGTTGTATAGAACCAGTTGAATTCATCACATTGTGAAGACTAAATGCATTTACAGAAGCAGGAAAGGTTTCATCTCCTTCCATGGCCAGCGTCTACTAGATGAGAAATTAAGGATGTTGGTGAGACTATCCTACAACTCTCTTTTATCAGCTAAAATTTAGGAAACTGCAATTACTTTTTTTATTATTGTTTTTACCGTTTTGTCCCTTGTTAGAGTGTCTTAAGCCTATAAGTTGTGCTCAATTGGTCTCTTACTGTTGCCTTGAGTGTGAACAGACCCAGCTAATCTGACATTAATAAAGAGAAGGGAGGGCACAGGTTTGAGGATGCCTGAAAACCTTAGAAAACAGCAAAATAGGAGTGATGGAGGATAAATGGTGAGCCTAAAGCTACTGGCACATTTTCACCTGAAAGATCCAAGAGGCAGGGGATTACATTTTTACCGTTTACTTTTTATACTTCCTTAAAATTCAATGAAAAGGGAACTTGCCTTGTAAGTGGGCAGTGCCAGATGGGATACTTGATGATGGTTTTCATAAAAGTCAGCAAAGTAGATCAGCCTGGATTTTGAATCTCTGATTAAAAAGCACCCATGAATTCTTACCATTGGAGGTGAATAGTGCATCCACCAGAAACAGGAAATCTTGAATTTAGTAAACAAAATCTGCACATTACAGAGACCTTAAAAAAATGAAGTGTCTTTAGTTGTTTTTCTTTTTAAATATATTTTTATTGATTTTAGAGAGGAAGGGAGAGGGAAAGAACGATGGAAACATCAACGATGAGACAGAATCGTTGATCTGCTGCCTCTTGCACACCCCACACTGGGGATCAAACCCACAACCTGGGGATGTGCCCTGACAAGGAATTAGACCGTGACCTCCTGGTTTATAGGTCAATGATGCTCAACCACTGAGCCACTCCAGCTGGGCATTTGTCCTTAATTATAAAGTCAATTAGCTATTGTGCTTATTATGAATTGTGCTCAAAGTGTGGCACTTGTTCGGTTTATACTCATATTTGAGGACTTCTCACTACAAAATCAGACATGTTTAATCTTCAGTAATTCCCAAGCATTTACCTTGTTCCTACAAGACACAGGAGGAGGAGACGTGTAAACAAGCTGAAAGCATTCAAGAACTCTCATTGATTTCTGGGGCAAGTAGAGGGAGGTTTTACAAGGAGGAGAAACTGTGAAAGAAGTGTTATTCTTAAAAAATTATCCATTCTAAAATTATAATTATCACTGTAGTTTCAAGGAAAACAGTAAACACACCGCATAAATGAATTGACACCGGCTGTTCCTCTACCCAAATTAGATAAACCATCCTATTTTAAGCTTAAATGACATTAAGTAAGAAAATGATTAGGTTTGGGCTCTGTCCCTTGAAAATATTTGCCAGGTGTCATTTTAATTTTTAGCCAAAAGTAATGTGAACTGGAGCTGTTCTTTGGAAGTTATGGGTCTGAGCTTATTTTCCTGTGGTGCCTTTAAGCCCACCCATGTTTAGTTTTGAACTATGTGTGTGTTCACATGAGTCACATGTAACAATTTAATGATATGCCATTTAAGCAGACTCACCACAAAACATGCTTTAACTAAAATTGAGTGCTGGAAATGGAAAGGAAAATGTAGATTTGGAGAGTAAAACCATAATACACTAGTTTTGTATCATCTGAGCAAATAAAAGCCTTCGTGTTTGTCTTTAGTAACATCATCAACATAGAATGAGTCCATTTACTTTGACACTTCTTAGACGAGAGGGTATTTTCAATAACCAATATGGAATCAATGGTTTTAACCTTTATCTATGTGGAGAACAGAAATAAACCAATTCATCAAAAGTATTATTTAAAAAGTCAAATAAAAAAGATTGACACTGGTCATGGAAGGAGGATGGAACCTTCAGGCTTTTATTAGCCCCTACCTTAGCATTGTCTGGGTTGAACTGATGTTTTATTGATTCTGAGGGATCATTAAATAGCATGATCTAATTTTATGAATACCACTTGATACTTAAATGTCTATTTAGGGATAAACTTACAAATATAAAATATACTGGGAATTTGCATGTCATCCTTGCGCAGGGACCATGCTAATCTCTATACCATTCCAATTTTAGCATATGTCCCGCCAAAGCCCCAGTGCCCATCAGTAGATAAAAAAGCAGTGGTACATTTACACAATGGAATACTACTGGGCTGTTAAAAAGAAGAAATATCCTTTGTGACAGCCTATCAGCCGGTTCTCAACCTGTGGGTCGTGACCCCTTTGGCGGTCGAACGACCCTTTCACAGGGGTCACCTAAGACCATCCTGCATATCAGATATTTACATTACGATTCATAACAGTAGCAACATTACAGTTATGAAGTAGCAACGAAAATGATTTTATGGTTGGGTCACACCATGAGGAGCTGTATTTAAAGGGCCAGCAGGTTGAGGACCACTGGAGATGGACCTGGAGATTATTAAGCTGAGTGAAAAAGCCAGCCAGAGAGAGACAAATACCGTCTGATTTCACATATATGTGGAATTTAATGAACAAAATAAATAAAATAGAAACATACTTAGATACAGAAAACAGACTGACAACTGTTAAAGGAAGAGAGGTTGGGGGACTGAGTAAAAAAGGTGAAGGGTTAAGCAAAAAACAACCAAACAACCAAAACACTCATAGACACAGAAAACAGTGTGAAGATTTCAGAGGGAAAGGTGGGTGGGAAGAGAGAAGAGGGTAAAGGGGAGATAAATGGTGATGGAAGGAGACTCGCCATTGGGTGGTGATTATATATGTATAAAATTAAATACAAATAAAATAACTATAAATAAGAATAGTTATACAATATTATTTATCTTCTTCAGTTTCTTCCAATGTTTTGTTAACATCAGTGTTGATTAATATTTACCAGTGTTGAAAGTTTTTGATATTTATTGTTAATTGTCCTCTATAAAGGTAGTCCCAATTTCTATTTCCACCCTTGGTATATCAGAATATTTGCTTTGCCAAACAGTTTCCAACTGTACTGAAACATTTGAAAAAAATCTACGCCACTTGGATTGCTGAAAACTAACATTTCACTGTTTCAACTTGCGCGTTTTAAAACAATTTACAACTGACATGGAGCACCTGCTGATTTACAGATTAAAGTTGTAATTGCTTATTCAAGTCCTTAGCTATGCTATTTCTTACCTTTACTGAGCTTTTGCTATGTATAATTCTGTAAAACATTTTTTATACTTATCTCCTTTGATCCTGACAACCACCCTGTTTGGGAGGGACTATACATTTCTTTATGAAAATAGAAAATTAAAATTTTAATCATGTAATTGGCCACAAATTATAGACTAAGCCATTCAAATCCAGAACCACTGTGTCTCTGTTTAAAAAAGAGAAATCTTACAAGAAGATGAGAAGACAAAATTTATTTCATTTACAATTTGAAATAAAACTCCCATCAGAGCTAGGCTTTTATCATCCTGCAGAAACTATCAGAGAGGCACTCTCTTGCTTGACGATTACATTTCAAGGACATAGTTCTCAGATCCTTGTAAATGGCACTTCTGGCTTGTAACACTGGAAAGGGGCTTCAGGTAGAGAAAGGATTTAAAATTGCATTGCCCTCTGGATTAATTTGCTCTTAGAAAAAGGAAGTTGGGAGTCTAAAGTCAGGAAGAAACCTATCAAAATTTTAGTAAAGCTGAGAACTTTAAGGCCTTCTTAGTCACTCACAAAAACATTTGATAGTCAGAGATATTAACTCTGTTAGTCATACTTATGGCAAATAATCTGTATTTGTTATTGAAAGATGAGAAACAACTGAGTGGAGGTAGACATTTAATTAGACTAGTTATTTATATTTTATGCAAACGAGTTTATGTTCCCCTGGTGCAAGTCCATAAATGTTTAGTTTGAACTTTTGTAATTAACAGTCTGTTTTAAACATGTTCTTTGTAACTAACAGCCTCTACCATATCATTCTAAATTTCTAGTTGACACCTTATCAGTGTTTTATCATTAATATGGACCCTTACTATTTCCTATAGATTGTTTTCAACTTAATAATAAAAATGTATACATGCTATTTACTAGTCCAGAAAAATATATTTACTTTTCCATAAAATAGTAGCATATTGTTATTATTATTTTATAGTACATTCTAAATTTTCTAGGTACTTTGCATATAACCAAGAGCCCAAACAGAAGGTATTATTTTTATTTCCATATTTATGATAACAAATTTAATCACTGTGGTATTGAGTTTCTCTCCTAGGATCACACAGCAAATTATCTTGCAGAATAACTTTTAATTAGTAAGCCTGCCAAGTGTAGAGCATATGATGTTATGTGAAAAAGCTGTTTGAAAAATAAGTACATTAGGATTCTACTCTTAGAAAACATATATATATGCATATATATATGTGTGTGTGTGTGTGTGTGTGTGTGTGTGTGTGTGTATAAGGGGTTATAAAAGATCTGAACAATGTTTAAATTGACTAGAGATAATCAATTTTATTTTTGTTAATATTTGAGCATGGATTATATTTTTAATATTATGTAATAAATATTTGTTTTTAAAAGTTATGGTTAATGTACCTTTGTTCAGTGAATCTTAAAGCACAGCAAAATGTAAAACAAACTAACAAAATGTACCTAGATTATGGGAAGCACTATAATATACAGATCCTCTATTACTTTTTTACAATATTTGAATATCAAGAAAACCAAATAAATAGATAAAACCTAGATGCTTTAAATATTATAAAAAATATTGATTTAAAACATATGTGCATGTAAGTTTGTGTTATACAATCATCTAAAATGTAGACAATGATTCAAAAAGTACCTCTTTAGCCACATAATATATTATAAGTTACATTATCAACAATTTAGTGATAGAAAATGAACTTTGGTTCAAAATTGAGGCTAGCATTTCCCACTGCAATGTTTTCTTCTCTCTCTCTCTCTCTCTCTCTCTCTCTCTCTCTCTCTCTCTCTCTCTCTCTCTCTCTCTCCCTCTCTCTCTCTCTCCCTCTTTCATTTCACCATAGACTTTTGTAGTAAATAATGCATATTTGTTGAAGTGGCATGTAATAATGTATTGGCATACTTTGATTTTGAGTAGAGTATGGTTTCCTAAGGAATTTGGATATTATTGGGTAGCCTTTGGGTAATCATTAAAGTTTATTTTATTATCGTTATTATTATTACATAGGTAATATGTTGGCATTATTTATTTCTGAATGAATACTTAGTCAGTAGTATCTGGGATAAACCAAATTGGAGGAGAGATAGGGGGCGAGAATGCCATACAGAGCCCTCTCTGGTTTGGCTCAGTAGATAGAGCATCGGCCTGTGGACTGAAGGATCCCTGGTTCGATTCCAGTCTGGGACACATGCCCAGGTTGCAGTTGTGGGCTCAATCCCTAACAGAGGGTGTGTAGGAGGCAGCCAATCAATGATTCTCTTTTATCATTGATGTTTCTATCTCTCTCTCCCTCTCCCTTCTCTGAAATCAATATTGAAAATATACTTAAAAAAATCATATCATGCAGGTGATTAGGTTAGCAATAGTTAAACAGCAGGCCTATAAAGAAAATGAAAGATAATCCTATCTAATAAAAGAGTAATATGCAAATTAACCATCACACTGGGACAAAGATGGCAGCATCCACAATGGTGGGGCAGGATGCTGATGGCATCACCCTGGCAACCCATGAGCAGCTGCCCGCCAGTAGGCAAGTACCTCCAACAGGCAGGCCCCAGAAGGGCCAGGCAGCAGGGCCTTGCTCTCAGCCATTGCCAAGATCCGTGTCACGAGCAGGCACGTGCCGACAGGCACAGGTAGCAGGGTCTTGCTCCCACCCCTGTGGCAATCGGGTTTGAGCAGTCATGTGTGGGCAGGGCCAGGCAGCAGGGCCTTGCTCCTGCCACCGCGATCCGTGTTGCCAGCAGGCACACACGGGCAGGGACAGGCAGCAGGACCAAGTAGCCTTACTCCCAGTTGCCACCGTGATTGGATTGCGAGCAGGCATGCACAGCCCCCAGGCAGCAAGCAGCAGGCCCTGTTCCTTGGTCTTCATAGTGATCCGGTGATCCAGGAGCAGGCAAGCATGGCTGGCAGGCAGCAACTAGTCCTGGCCACAGCTCAAGGGAGAGAACAACATGCAGGTGGGGCCAGGAGCCTGAGAGATCAGCACAGAAAGGTGCCTGCTCCAAACCTCCACAGTGTGGCTGGCAGCATGCCCCCAGCAGACAGATATACACACACAAACACACACACACATGGAACGCCTGCTCTGAGCCTCCTATGCAGCTGGGGTGGTTCCCAGGCAGGGGCACACACACACACACACACACACACACACGGAGGCCCCTGCTCTGAGCCTCTACAGTGCAGCTGGGGACAGGCCCCCAGTGGACACACACACATACATGCACACACGGCACCTGTTCTGAGTCTTTGCTGCCAGACTGTGGCCATCAGTAGGACATTCACTGAGGGGTCCCGGACTATGAGGGGCGGGCAGGCTTGGCTGAAGAACCCCTCCACCCCCTCACCCCCAGTGCACAAATTTCATGAACCAGGCCTCTAGTATGGGATAAATGAGCATTAGGAATGATGCTCAAGTATGTCAGGATGAGGGGAAAAGGTTGATAGGGATATCATAGAAATAGTTCCCAGGAGGCTGTTTTGTCACTGGAGGTAGGTTTTGATTTAAACAGTCTGACAATCTATCTCTATGATATGGGTTAGATTTTCCTAAATGACAGAAGAAAGTAAAACAACCTAAAACTATGATGCCTTTTTTTTCCTACAAATTTATTTACTCTACAATGTATTTACTGTAGTTATAGGCATACACCATTTTTTTCAATAACTTTCCCTTTTGTTTTCATCACAGTGATCAAAGAAGAGTTTTTGGCACTAAAACACTTATTTATTTATTTTATTTTTAAAAAAATATTTTTATTGATTTCAGAGAGGCAAGGAGAGAGAGAGAGAGCTAGAAACATCAGTGATGAGAAAGAGTCATTGATTGGCTGCCTCTTGCACACCCCCTACTGGGAATAGAGCCTGCAACCTCGGTATGTGCCCTGATCTGGAACTGAACCATGACCTCCTGGTTCATAGGTCGACACTCAACCACTGAGCCACACCAGTCGGGCACTAATATTCTTATTTATGTACTCAGTCAATATCTCAATATTCTTCTTTACATTACATGATCTAAAAGAGCCATATCAAATATCTATTTTGATTTTAGAGTTATTTGAGTTGATATTTGTTCACATTTTTTTTTTCTTCAGAGTAGGTCAAGATTATTAGATGATGAATTTTCATTTACTTAGATGAAATTTTAGAAAGGACTTAAGGTTTAAGTCACAAAATAAAAATGTGTGTGTGTGTGTGTGTGTGTGTGTTTAAGAACATACAGGTAATTATGCAAAGCTGAAATGATGGAAATATAAGTGTTATAAACCATAGTGAAATAAACAAGAATTTTTATATATTATCTAACAAAAGCTATATAAGTTAAGAAATATTTTTTGCTCTAAACATAAAATTTTTAAGTTGAGATTCAAAGTAGATAATTGAAGCTATGTGTATTTATCTAAAATTATCTAGTAATGTCAGCAATGTGATACTCCATTTACATACTTATGTTAATAACTTATTGATGTAACTGAATGGGATTCAGTAAAACCATTTTTCACTGATTGAAGCAATCATAGTCCAGAAGGGGTTGAAATACAATAGGAATAAGCAGGTCAGTTTTACATCATTAGGAAGACTTAAGTGACATCTAATTAGCACTAAGGGATTAATGTAGTTTTATAGAATAGAAAACACTATTGAGTAATAAATGGGAGAAATTCATATTAATAATAGTGACATTCAGGTATTAAAATAGATTGAAATCAAACAAGTTTTAAAAGAAGCGTCACATGTTTCAGTAGCTTGGGTGTCCAAGTTGGGCATTTGGGGTATAAATGGAGGTTATGGGCACTCACTAACACTTTAGTATTAACGGATTATTAAAAGGCATAATGGACTGTGCCTTCTAGACATTTGTGGAATAATAAACAGAAAACTATCAGAGTCCAATGCCCTCTGTATCGATTGCCTTATATAGATTTAGAATG
>PVJC01044159.1:0-14223 GCA_004026665.1 Murina feae
CCTCCTCTGCTTCACCTCGCAGTGTCTATAATGAAACAATTGTTACTTTTACTGGTTAGGCCGGAGCTGCTCTTTCCTTCAGCTCCGGAGGATTCTATGATTGTTACAATGTTTCAAAAAGCTGTGTTTTGCTAGAGGCAGTTTAATCGGAGCTGAGCTGAGGGGCGCAGCTTCACTTTCGCTCCTGCCGCAATGGAAACAGCTGTTTACTCAGGTCCGGGAGTGGCGGCCGCCATGTTGGCTGGGCTAATTTGCCTACAGCCGCTCTGATTGGCTGGTGGGCGTGGCTTACTCTGTCTCGGAGAAACGGTTAATTTTAATATTTCGCTTTTATTAGTTTAGATAAGTGGTGTGTGAGAGTTCCAATTGCTCTAACCCCTTTTCAATAATTTATATAATCAGTTTTTCAAATATTAGCTATTCAAATAAATATGTAGTGGTATCTCATGGTGGCTTAACTTGCATTTCCCTAGTGATTAATAAATTGAGCATTTTTTTCTTATTTGCCACTAATATTCTTCTTTGGTGAGTTATCTTTTTAAATATTTTTACCCATTTTTAATTGGAATTGTTTTACTGATTTTTGAGAATTCTTTAAATATTATGAGTACAAGTACTTTATTGAATATATAATTCCAAAAATTATCATCCAATGTTTTGTCTTAACATAACCTCCTCTTCCCAGTGTCTTGGTATTGTAGTTGTTAATTTTTATATATTATTTTAATATATTTTGTCCACTTTATTCATCCTCAATTTAGTTCCCTTATTCCATGTAAAAGTGGAAATTCTTCAATATGTAACTTAACATATCTCAGTTGTGCCTGTTCTACAAAGGGAGGATGGACTTCTGTCCAAAATTTTCTTTGAATATTGAAGCTAATGACACTGCATGTACAAACAACAGAGATTATTATACAATTTAGGGTTTCTGGGAAGAATACTGCAAACATTTTCAGATCATCCAAAAATGGCTAGGAGAACAAAGAAGTGGAACTTGCTTGAGTTCTAATTGAGGTTAAGAGGTAGGACCAGGGTACTTGTTCCCAGGTGCAGGGTGCCTGGAAATTTGTATGGCTTGACTCTCCTGCTAACCCCAAAGGAAGCAGCACATAAGCTTTTATCAGCTTGCCGAGATATGAGGCAGAGAGGGAATAGGAAGAACGGAGCTTAGAAACAATCATCAAACATCAAAAAACAAATCTATTTCAGATTAATACTAAATCAATTCTAATTATGATAAAATATATAAGGTTTTTTGCATGTGTTCATCATCAAGCTCAGGTGCAAAGCTACCCTATTGGAAACAAAGCAGGACTTGGAATTTTGTCTCCATTCCAATACAAAACTTGCACCTTCCAAAAAGGGAAAATGTGAAATAGTACATGTTCTGAGTGTTGTTATTCACCTGACTTAATACCCAACAATAGCTTTTGAGACTTATTTTGTTTAGAGATGTTAAGGGGACAAAAGATAGGAATGTCAGCCTTGATGAATTCTACAAAGAAAAAAAATAGATGCCTCTAAGACACAAAGGAGCTAAGACAGGATTAAACCCAAATTACCAGAGAGACTTCTTTGATACATATTTTCATTTTTATATCATACCTGATCTCCATGACAAAGGAAGATGATTTAAAAATTCTTATCATAATCCTAAGTGTGTGTGCAACAAACAACAGAAATGTAAAATATGTGGTGCAAAAATATTATAGAACTAAAAGAAGAAATAGACAAATTCACAAATGTAGTCAGTCTTTTAGCAACCCCTTTCAATAACTGATAGAAAAAGTAGATAGAATATTATCTAGAATATATATTAACTCACCCACATAATTAATCTTTGTAATCTAATTAGTATTTATAAAATATTATATCAATAATAAAATACATATTCTTTTTAAGTGCTCACCAAACATTTACCAAGATAAACTATTACAAAAATCTCAACAAATTTAAAGTAATTGAATAATAAAAAGTATGTTCTTTCACACCATGGAATCAAACTAAAAATCAGTAACAGACTGGTAATAGGAGAATGTCCCAAAACTAAAAAACAAAATACACACTTTTGAATAATTCATGGCTGGAAAGGAACTCTGAAAGAAAATTTTATATTATTGTAAACCAAACAAATAAATACACTTAGAGAAATTTGTAAAACATAAAACAAATGGTGCAAAAAGAAATTTTATTGCTCTCAATGTTCACATTAGAAAAAATGAAATGACTCAACTATGCTTCCACCTCAAGAACTTAGAGAGTAAAATAAAGATAAACCCAAAGCAAGAAGAAAGAAGGATCTATACATGATAAAGATATGTATAATATCTATATGAGGAAAATTATGAAGCCATGATAAATGAAATCAAAGAATAAACAATAGATATTCCATGTTCATGGATAAAAACTTGATAGTGTCACAATGTCAGTCCTTCCCAATCTGATCTATAGATTCAATACAAATAAAATAAAAATCCCAGCAAGTTATTTTGTGAATAATGACAGATTCTAAAGTTTTATAGAGACAAGACCTAAATATACAATACTTGAGATACAACAAAGAATGAAATTGGAGGACTGATGCAGCTATAATAATGAAAGCAGTGTGATATTGGTGAAAAAATAATCAAATAGATGAGTAGAATAGACTAGAGAACCATACAAACATAGGCAACTACCTTTAATAAGAGTAAAGGCAATACATTGAGGCAAAGAAGATATCTTCAATAAATGGTTCTGGGACGATTGAACATCTACACTATAAAAATAAATCTGAACACAGACCATAAATCCTTCACAAAAATTAACTTAAAATGGTCATAGACATAAATATTAAATGGAAAACTACAAAACTACTAGAATAAAACATAAGAGAAAATGTAAATGAAAAACATGGTGCCCAAAGTGATAATTTTTTAGATATAAGACCAACATGTGATTCAAGAAAGAAATATTTGATAAACTGCACATTATTAGAATTAAACACTTTTCTATTTAAAATACAATGTCAAGAGAATTGGAAGACAGGAAAAATATTTGCAAATGATATGTCTGATAAAAGACTCTTCTAAAATACACAAAGAACTGTTCAACTAAATAACAAAAGAAGTAACCTAACTAAGAATGGGCCAAAGAATTTAACAGACACCTCACCAAGGAAGATATCCAGATGAAAAATAAGCATATGAATGATGCTCTACACCATCCACATCAAATATCATCAGGGAAATACAAATTAAAATAAAACCCAGAATACTGACACACTAAGTTCTGGTGATACACAAGAACTTTCAGACATTGGTGGAAGATAGTTGGCAATTTATTAACATACTCTCACCATATGATCGAGCAACTATCTTTAATATTCACCCAAAGGAGTGGAAATCAAATGTCCACACAAAAACTACACACAGATGTTTATAGCAGCTTGATTCATAATTGACAAAACCTGGAAGCAACCAAGATGTCATTCACTAGATGAAAAAATAAACTTTCATACATCCAGAAAATGGAATATTATTAAGTTCTAAAAAGAAATGAGCATTCCTATATAATAAAAGGGTAATATGCAAATTGACCCTAACTGCAGAATGACTGGGAAAGACTGGTCACTATGATACACACTGATTACCAGGGGGCAGACGCTCAATACAGGAGCTGCCCCCTGGTGGTCAGTGCGCTCCCACAGGGGGAGCTCTGCTCAGCCACAAGCCAGGCTGATGGCTGCCAGCACAGCAGTGGTGGCGGGGGCCTCTCCTGCCTCTTCAGCAGCACTAAAGATGTCTGACTGTAGCTTAGGCCTGCTCCTCGCTGGCAAGTGGACATCCCCCAAAGGCTCCTGGGCTGCCAGAGGGATGTGTAACTGCCAGCTTAGGCCCAATCCCCCTGGGGAACGGGCCTAAGCCAGCAGGTGGACATGCCCCAAGGGGTCCCAGACTGTGAGAGGGCACAGGCTGGGCTGAGGGACCCCCCAAGTGCACAAATTTTTGTGCACCGAGCTTCTAGTCTAAACTAATAAAAGCGAAATAGTAAAATTATCTGTTTCTTCGGGATGGAGTAAGCCACGCCCACCAGCCAATCAGAGCGACTGTATGCAAAATAGTCCAGTCAAGATGGTGGAGGTGGGAGCTGGGAAGAAGCCACAGACTGCGGCCTAGCTGGGCAGACTGGAGGCCTCTGCCGCAAATAGAGGCAACAGCCGAGGGAGGGAGCAGCCAGCCAGCCCGGGGGCTTCGCTGGGCCTGGGTGGGTCCCAGAGCACACTCGCACGGAGGCTGCTAAGCTTCCTTCGAACCCACCCAGGCCCATCGCAGCCAATGCAGGGGTGGGACCAACCAGCTGCCCCACGGGCTGCAATGGGCCTGGGTGGGTCCCCGGGCACATACCCAGGGAGGCTGCTAAGCCTCTGTGTGACCCACCCAGGCCCATCGCAGTGGGGGCGGGACCAGCCGGCTGCCCCGGGAGCTGCAATGGGCCTGGATGGGTCCCGGGGCACACATGCAGGGAGGCTGCTAAGCCTCCACGCCACCCACCCAGGCTCATGGCAGCAGGGGGCGGGACCAGCCAGCCCAGGAGATGCGATCAGCCTGGGTGGTTCCCGGGGCACACACACAGGGAGGCTGCTAAGCCTCCTTCAAACCCACCCAGGCCCATCGCAACCAATGTGGGGGTGGGACCAGCCGGCCACCCCCAGGGCTGCAATGGGCCTGGGTGGGTCCAGGGCCACACACGCACGGAGGCTGCTAAGCCTCCATGCATGTGTTTCCCACGACCCACCCAGGCCCATCGGAGCCACAGCAGTGGTGGGCTGGCTGGGCAGCTGGAGGATTTAATGAGGGAAGCTTCAGTGAGGGAAGGAGAGCTGCTCCCTTTTTGTCACACACGCCTCTTGGGCCCACTCTCACGCTGGCTCCATTTTCTCTTACACAGAGGCAGGGGTCTCCTATGAGAGGCCCTATCTCCCTTCAGAGCTGGGGTGAACCCGCAGGAACCAGGAGATGGAGAGATGGGCAGGGGGCGGGACAGAGAGAGCAGCAGCCAGGGAGAGTTTGGGGGGAAGTAACCAGGTAGGGGAGGGGTGGAACAGGATGGAGGGAAGAATTTTATAAAAGAGTCAGTGGATAGCAGAGTTAAAAAAAGAGGATGTATGAGGGAACTGTAGAGCCTATAATGAAAACCAAGTATAGTTGTGTACTGGGGACAGATTTTAAAAGTAGAAGTCAGAAAAGAAAAAAAGATAAATGATGTGGATAATTAGGTAGGTAGATAGGTAGGTATTAAAACAGTGGAAGTAAGTACAGAAGAATGTATGGCAAAGGCAGGATGAGAGAAAAAGAGGGAGGGAAGAAAAGTTATAAAGGGGGAGCTGGTAGAGCTTGAAAGGAGAATGGGAAGAAGGAAGGAATTGGGGAGGGAGCAAAGCAGGTCAGAGGGAGGAAGTGAAGAAAAAAATTAAGGTGGGAAGGAAGGAAAAGGGGAGGGTGGGCAGGGGTAAAGATAAAGGAAAGAAGGAATGTGGGAAGGGAAGGAGGGTAGTAGAAAAATGGGAAGAATGATGATGGAACAGAAATAGGAAATAAGGAGGAAAGAAAAGTTTATAAATGATGCGTCAGTAGGAAAAGTGTTACATAAAGGAGAAAAATTGTGAGAGGAAGAAGCCAATAAGGAAGTCAAATACAATTGTGTGTGAAGGAGATAAGATTTAAAAAGAAAGTTAATAGGAGTGACCAGGCCGGTAGGGGAGGGCAGTTAGGGGGATCAGTCAGGCAGGCAGGCAGGCTGAGTGGTTAGGGCAGGCAGGCAGGTTAGTGGTTAAGAACCAGAGGTCCTGGATTGTGAGAGTGCCCAGGAATTCCATATTGGAGAGGGTGCAGGTCGGGCTGAGGGACCATCTCCCTCTACCCCCCAACCCCCACCCCCGTGCACGAATTTTGTGCACTGGGCCCCTATTATAACCATAAAAGGCTTGGAGGAAACTTTAATGAATATTACTAAATGAAAGAAGTCAGTCTGCATAGGCTATATACGACACGAATCTAACATTATGGAAAATGCATCTCAAAAAGGCACAACTATGAAGACAGTAAAATAACTAGTGGTTGCTGGAAAAGGTGAGGGGAACAAGGAATTGTCAGAACACAGACTATTTTTAGTGAAAATACTCTGTATGCTACTATAATGTAGATACATGTCATTAAACATTTGTCCAAACTCATGGAATATACAAAACCAAAAGGAAACCCTAATATAAACTACAGAATTTGGGTGATTAATAGTAGTACTTGTCAATGTAATGAATGTAAATTCATCAGTTTTAACAAATTTTTGAAAAGAGCAATGCAATTGATACTGAAAGAAGGTCAGTATAAAGGTCATACTGAAAGATTTACACCTATAGAATCAACTTTTCTGATAGGACAATGCTAAACCTACTAAAGATTTAGTTATAGCAAACAAAGAGATGTTGGAGTTGTATCTTACAGGAACTAATGTGTATTTGGAACCTATAGTCATTATTGCTGTTCTCTTCATACCCAGAATATGCAGATCTGGGATTCACAGGGTAGAAGTAAGAGCAGCATCTTCTGCATGTTATTCATTTTCATCATCTTTATTGAAGAATAAATTCTGCACAATAAATTGTGCACTTTTATACAAAAAAAGCAGAAATCAATAAAATGGAAGACAGAAAAGCAATGCAGCTTTTCTGTCTGAGGAAGTAGTTCTTTGAAAAGAACTCTAGATGAAGAGTTCTTAGATAACACAAAAAATGATCCATAAAAGAAAAAACATTAATATTTGACTTTATTAAAATTTTTAAAATGACTTGGGAAAGGTCTTGTTAAGCAGATGCAAGGTCAAGGTATAGAATAAGAGAAAATATTTACTAACCATGAAAATAATCCTTAACTAATTGCTTATATTATGTCTACCCTGGTTTATCCTTAGCAAAGATTCTATTTTTTCCCCCAGCTTTAAAGAAGTTTGCCAAATAAACATTGTATATAGCTAAGGTGTGAATAACATTTTCACCTCTTTCTCTCCTTTTCTTCTTGATTCCCATTCCATGAATCTTGGTGCACTTGAACTATCCACAGGTCTCTGGGTCTCTGTTTATCTTTCCCATTCTTTTCTGAAGCTTGCAAACTGCCTCAGACAGTAAGCTGGACAAAGCAAGAGCCATCTCTTTGTTCATTCCCTTCAGGATTTTCTACCTGTTGCCAAGTGACAGAACACTAAAACCATAATGTCATTATTTCACATATATTGTCCTACTTTCTATGTGTGGATGCTGATAGGATAATTCTGATAGCAATCACTGATACTCAAGCCCATTTCTTATTGTAAATATTCTATATTTAAATCCCTATTTCTTCATTCCAAAATAAGAGAACTGTATTATTTTACTATGAATAAAATACATATCTATATATCAGGTCCCAGCTGTTTCTAGAAACACAAAACAATAACTTCTGCATTTAAAACGAACACATAACAATATTCACACACAAAAGTATTCCATATATAATTTGAGTTGAATTTTAACTTTCTTATTGAAAATTAAGGGTAGAAGTATTATATAAAGGCAAAATTAGCACCTGTGAAATAGGCCGATTGAAATTTCACTTCAGTCTTTCAAGTGAAAAACACACATAGAGAATAACTGGTGCAAATAATATACGTTTTTCCCCAATGATTTGTGATCCTGCGGCTCCATTGATTTCCTACCATCTGATGTTACTACTCTCAAACATACACACTTACCATAATAGCGCTGTAATAATTATATCCCACTGGCTTATCTTACAATACTTTCACATGGCTAGTTCTTTATTGTTACTTCTTGCTGAGATTTCTTCCCAGCATTTTAAATCCCCACTGTCTTTATTAAAAGTTACCGAAGCTGATAAGCAAAAATATCACTTTCTTTGAAAAGAGCTTTTTGAGGCTAGTAAAAATATTAAATCTTTCATTCATTTTGGGGGGGGGGGAATTCAAACAAGCTCAATATTATTAGCATAAATCTTCTAATAAAAGACTTGTTTATAAAATATACAGCAGTTTGAGGACCCAGAACTTTGGGAAACTGAGGTCTGGATAATATTAACTTACACTGTGGATAAAATAATACTGCATAGAACACAGTAGAATATCATGATATTTACTCAGCAATAAAAAAGTGTAAGGTGTACCAATATCCAAGTCCAAATTCAGCTTTGGGGATTTATATATTTACTAGAGGCCCGGTGCATGAAATTCATGCACAGGGGAGGGTGGGGGTCCCTCAGCCCAGCCTGCCCCCTCTCACAGTCTGGGACCCCTCAGTGGATGTCCTACTGATGGCCACAATCTGGCAGGTGCATGTGTGTGTGTGTGTCTGCTGGGGGCCTGCCCCCAGCCACACCATGGAGGCTTGAGCAGGCACCCCTCTGTGTTGATCTTTCAAGCTCCTGGCCTCACCTGCATGTTGTTTTCTCCTTTGAGCTGTAGCCAGGGCTGGGTGCTGCCTGCCGGCCACACTTGCCTGCTCACAGATGTCCCGGTGACCCAGGAACAGGCCCTGCTGTGGGCTGCCCATGGGCCACCTGCTCATTCTCTCCTGCTTCAAATGGCTGTGGCAGCAGGAGCAGGCCCCCGAACACGGGGGGCCCACCAGCCGCCTGCATGTTCATACTCTTGCTCCTGGTCCCAACAGTGACTGGAAGTAGGCCCCCAAACACGGGCTGCCAGCCAGCTGCCTTTGTGTTTGCTCCTGCTCCTGATTGCCGCAGCGACTGGAAGCAGGCCCCAGAATGCGAGGCAGCCCACGGGGTTCTCCTGCTCCTCATCGCTGTGGCAGCCAGGAGCAGGCCCTGAATGCGCAAGTGGCCCACCGGCTGCCCATGCATTTTCTCTCCTGCTCCCAATCGCCATGGTGGCCAGCAGGCCCTTCTCTGGGCTGCCTGCTGGTGGTGCTTGCCTCTCCCGGGCAGTGTGACCTGCTGAGGTAATGCCTGCTCAGCTCATATTGCCAGGGTGATGCTGCCAGCATCCTGCTCCACCGCTATGGGTGCCACCATCTTTGTCCCGGAGTGATGATTAATTTGCATATTACTATTTTATTAGATAGGATATTTATCTTAATATAAATAATATATTATCTAAAAGGACAAATCACAAAAGGCCAAAAGTTCTCTTGAAGACATTTTTATGAAAAAAGACAACTTACAATAGAATTATATTCAAGCTCTGGAGACTTTTTTCTTAAGAACAATTCAGTAATATTACTAGAAAATCAGCAGACATATATAACAATTACTCTGTCCTACAATGTTATATTCAAACAATAGCAATATTTAGGCATTCTACTTTTTGTAACAGCTTTGTTGAGATACAATTCCCATATCATAAAATTCACATTTTTAAGTATACAACCCACTGTTTTAGCATAATCACAAAGTTGTGCAATCATCTGAATTCAGAATATTTAATCATCCCCAAAAGAAGTCCCACACCCATTAGCAGTCACACTCAATTCTCCATCCATATAGCCACTGGAATTGACTCATGTGCTTCCTGTCCTCTGTGGATTTTCTTATTCTGGACATTTCATATAGATGGAATCATACAATATGTGACCCACTATGTCAGGATCTGATTTTCAGTCTGTCCCCATGTCACAAATTTTTACCTGCAAAGTATGCTTTAATCTTTTCATGTCTCTCCAACAATACAGTAGAGATCATTGTAAACATCATAATGTCTTATACAATTCACTATTTCATCTACTGTATGACTTTATTTATTCTCTATCTTTGTGTACAGTCAGTCTTTGGCACTTCCCAATAAGCTCAGTGTAAGAGAGGGAGGAACAGAAAGAAAGAGGAGGCTGAGGCTTCCCTTTTTCACATCCTGCCAACAAGTATTTTCTAGTCTTTCATATAATAGCCATTCTAACAGGTGTGAGGTGATTTGTATGTTTTCTTTGGGAAAATGTCTATTTAGATCTTCTGCCAATGTTAATAGTTTTTTTTCTTAAAACACCATTTTATTGTATTTACGCTCATACAACTATAGCTCTTCTTCACAGTCACTTCTTGAAGGAAGTTGAACAGAGTGCATATCTCTGCCATAGGCTGTTGATGTCTATTATGATTTTGGTCAATTATTTGCCTCCTCAGGTTCTCTTTGAAAGGTAAACCTTTCTGGGTAAGGATGGAATCATTGTATGCTCAGAGTCTTGTAAACTCCTCTTACTCAGTGTGTGGAATTTTTATCATTAATAAGAAGACATACAACACATGAAAGAAATGTACTGCTGCTCTCAGGCACTTGCACACGATTTACTATGGGCTAGACATCACTGAATTAAAGGTCTTTTTTTTTTTTCTTTTATCAAGTATCCAAGCCATTAAATTGTGGAATCTACTGTTGAGTTCCTCTGGTGACTTTTTGTTTTAAAAATCCTCACCCGAGGATATTTTTCAGTGATTCTAGAGAAAAAGGAAGAGAGAAAGAGATGAGAGAGAGATAAACATTGATGTGAGAAACATCTGTCAATTGCCTCCTGTATGTGCCCCAACCAGGGATTGAACCTGAACTTGGTTTGTGCTCTGAATGGGAATCGGACTTGTGACCCCTTACTGCATGATATGACATGCTAACAAACTGAGCCACACCTGCCAGGGCTGGTGATCCTTTTTAATTTCAATTATACTTTTCAACCCTAGAAATTCTATATTATTATTTCTTTTAATTTTATGTCTTTATTGCTATTCTCTACTTGTTGATACATTATTCTTATACACATTTAATTTTATAGATATAGTTCCTTTAGTAATACAACATATTTATAATAGCTCTTTAAAAATATTTCTGTAATAAGTCCTACATGGGTGCTTCTACAGAGAAAGACAGTTGGCTTAGGTTTTTTGTTTATTTATTTGTAGTTTATTACCTAATGTAATAAAAGAAAAACATGTAAATTGATCAAACCTCTGCTACACCCCAAGCTATGCCCACCAGCCAATAAGAGTGACTATATGCAAATTAACCCAACCAATATGGTGGCTGGCAGCCAGGGAGTTGGAGCAAGCAGGAGGCTTGGTTGCCCTGGCAATGGAGGAAGCCAAGCTTCCCGCCTGCCCTGCCCTCCACTCAAGGCAACAAAGTTTCAACTCTAGAAAATAAATAAATCCCAGATACCTGTTTCCAGCCAGCCAGCCAGCCTCACTGGGAGCTTGGGTCGCTTGGGTCCATGGCCAGTCATCAGTCCCACACTCAGGATGATTAAAGCTTCATGGGGTGAGAGTCTCCACTGGGGGACTTGGCCAGCCTGCAAATATCCATCAGCCCCTCACCCAGACTGGCCAAGCACCCCAGCAGGAACCCCCACCCTGAAAGGAGTGTGGCCAGCCTGGCGAGGAACCCCAGGGGGGACCCCAACCCTGAAGGGGCTGTGAGCAGCCTGCAAACAGCCATCAGTCACTCACCCAGGCTGGCCAGAAACCCCAGCGGGATACCCACCCTGATCTAGGACACCCTTCAGGGCAAACCAGCTGGCCCCCACCCATGCACCAGCCCTCTATCTTATATCTTACATAATAAGACGGTAATATGCAAATTGACCCTAACAGCAGAACCACTGGGAATGACTGGTCACTATGACACACACTGACCATCACAGGGCAGACGCTTAATGCAGGAGCTACCCCCTGGTAGTCAGTGTGCTCCTACAGGGGGAGCTCTGCTCAGCCACAAGCCAGGCTGATGGCTGTCAGTACAGTGGTGGTGGTGGGAGCCTCTCTCCCTCTTCCTAAGCAGTGCTAAGGATGTCCAACTGCAGCTTAGGCCTGCTCCCTGCTGGCAAGTGAACTTCCCCCGAGGGCTCCCGGGCTGCCAGAGGGATGTCTGACTGCCCGTTTAAGCCCAATCCCTCGGGGAGTATGCCAAAGCCAGCAGAATGACATCCCCAATGGGTCCCAGATTGCGAGAGGGCACAGGCCAGGCTGAAGGACCCTCCTGAATGCACAAATTTTTGTGCACTGGGCCTCTAGTTTGCTTATGTTAAGCCATAATTTCCTGTTTCTTTATGTTTCTCTTACTTTTTATCAAGTACCAGGCATTTTAAATAATAGAATAGTAATTTTCCCAGTTGAGAAAAGTGTTGATTTTGACCTATTGTTTTCATGTTTTTCATTGTGTTTATGGAGGAAGAACTTTCAGAAGCCCAACTTATACTAAACTGAAAATGCTTTCCCACAGAATAAACATTTTAATTGACTAAATTTTAAGTAAAAAATAATTTCATCCCATTTAGGTAGGAAGATGGCTGCCGATAAGAAGGCAGACTGAAAGACAGTGAGAGAGAGGGAGAAGGAACGGAGAGTGTGTGGATGTACCAAGCGTGGAAATTTGTGGGTGTGTGACAGCTATACTCCAGAGGACTGTTGGAGAACCCGAATGGGGCTCCCTTAACCGGGCGCTGCCTCCACTGCTGCTGAAATCTCTCCTGGAGCTGCCGGCTGTACTGCGGTGACCGGGCCATCTTGGGTGACTGTTAGCAGAAACGCATATACTGCAAACAGGTCACCCAGGGACCAGCCAGGAACCCAGGAACACCGGGGCTCAAACCAAGAATACGTGGACCCAGACGAGCCCTGCTCCTCACGGAAAGGTCAGATTTCGCTTGTTAAAAGTGTGGTTTGTATTCCAGGTGGGAGAGTTGAACGCGCATAGGAGAAGTCTCTGTGCAGCAGAGTCTGCGCCCCTCCCCTCGGGGCTAGTGCACTCCACAGTCCGAGGCTGTAGGCACCAGCGCAACCCAAGTGAGGGAAGGGGCCCACAGGCTGCTAGCAGAAGGGAACCCCCCAAAAAAACCCACCACATAACTGATCTGGACACAAAAAGACAGCGTCGGTTTTGGGTCGCGGAGAAGACATTGGGAGAGTTAGCTCAGAGCTGGAGGGGGAGAGTTGCACACAGAGCCTGCGCAACTCCCTAGAGGGGTTCCTTTTCCTCTCCCGTTGCTAAATGCAGACCTGGGATTATTAAACCTAACACATAGGCGCACCCAACTGGGGTCGCTCAAGGAGACTGCAGGGGAAAACCCTGTTTGTGTGTCTTGAGAAGCAGAGCAGGGAGCGATGGATTAGGAAACCTGCCCTGGGGCAGTCCATTCCGCCAAACTTGTATCAAGGGTGACAGGGAAAATCAAAACCTAAATGCCAGCTAGAGAGGTCTTTTAGCCACAGAGATCACTCCAGAAACACTGCCACTCAGAGGCTGATTCACAAACTGACTCTTCTGTAAACACAAAGGCAGAAATACTGCCAGCTTTTAAATCAGGACTGGTTTGCCACACAGAGGAGCAGTGAATCGCAGGAAACTTCAATACACTCCTGACAAGACAAAGGTATGCCAGCCAGAAGAGCAGAAGAAGTGAATGACGCTCACTACTGCACATTTTTATATCTTTTTTAAATTTTTTCTTTTTTTTTCTTCAATATTTTTCTTTTTCTTTTTTTCCTTTAAGAAACAATTTTTGTCTTTTTTCCTCACTTGATTTTACCTTTTTAATTATTGTATCTTTATTTTTAATCAATATTATTATTACTATTTTTTTATTTTTCTAACAGTCATTTTATTTTATCTTTATTTTATTTTGAAATTAGTGTCCATTCTATTTTCAGATTTCCTATAGCATCATTTTACTCTATCTCAGCTTTACCTTTATGCCAACACTCTCTTCCTCACTTTCCCCCTTTTTCTCCTATCCTACTCATGCTTTAGATTCTCCCTATTCCCTCTTTTTACCCCCTGTTACAATTTCACCCTACTAAGATATCTAATTTCCAACCCCCTGCTCCAAGCCCACTGATACCTCACTCCTTTCTTTCTTCATTATCCAAAATTTTTTTTTCTCTCTCTCTGTTGTTCTGCTGCTGTTCCCTGAATTGTTGATTATACTGGGTTTTTTTATAATTGATGGTGAGACTGTCTCGCTTTTCCTTTTTGTTTTTTGATTGTATTTTGGTTATTCTTTTTTACTCTGTTTTTCCTTACCTTGTTAGATACTAATGGTTAATTGATTAATTAGTTGATGATTTCCATTCATCTCTAGGTCTTTGTAGATGGCATTTGCTGGTACTAGTGGCTGTTCTATTTGAGTTTTCTCCTCATACAATCTCTTCCCCCCTTCTACTTCATTCCTTTTTTTATCGCTCTTACTTTTTTTTTTTT
>PVJC01044161.1:0-14234 GCA_004026665.1 Murina feae
TATGGGGGAAAAAAGAGGAACAACTGTAATAATCTGAACAATAAAGATAAATTTAAAAAAAAAAAAAGAACTAAGTAGTAAATATGTCAGGCTCTGAAGATCATGTAGTCTCTGTTACAACTACTAAACTCTGCTGTTTAGCAAAAGCTGCCATCTTGAATGAATTAGAATGGTTGTGTTCCAATAAAACTTTATCACAGACATGAAATTTGAATTTCATATCATTTTCACATGTCACAAAATAATTATTCTTTTTATTTTTTTAAAACAATTTTAAAATTTATAGCTTGTGAAACACACAAAAACAAGGAACAGGTACTCGTGGACTATAGTTTGCCAACCCCTGATCCACAAGGTCTAATGCAAAACCTGTCTTCACGTATTTTTCTGGACAAAATAATAATCAAGTAAAACACTAGATTAAAGACAAGGCCTCAAGTGCTTGCTCCTTTCTCCCAAATCAAAAGTCTTTGCACTACCATTTCATGACTAAGGTGAAACAGATGGCTTACAAAGCTTGTTTTGGGGAGAAAATGATCAGAACTTATACTGTTCTTCTATCTCAAATTCTTTTGAGAATTAGACAATATAAATCAACACAAAGATTTAAAATAATGTTCAAATGACAGAAGTCATCATCTCTGAGCACCTATTTAATCAATATACATGAAACCACATGTTCAGCATTTCATATCAGTATGTTATATCAGACAACACTTTTGTATGAAATCACTCAAGTACAAACAGAAGATCTCATAAATGTCTAAACTACCTTTCTTATAGTACTACCCTTGGGGAAACACAGAAATACACAAATACACACTTGGTATTAATCAGTCACTGTGAGGAAAATGAAAAAAATGCATGACAATATTCTGTATTATGTGACCTCTGACTACTCTCCAAGTGTTGAAACCACATAGACACTGGGTTTTTTTAAAAACACTATAGAGATGTAAGGGGAAAATAAGATATTTCTCAGAAGCAGGTCACTGGCTAATTATAAAATCTATTCTTTTCAAGGGTACATGGAAAACTTCCTCAATTTTAAAATAAGGGACATTCAGTTCTACAGGAATGGAATCAAATCACTTTGCCCTGAGTGCCTCAGGCCATTTGAATGACCCGTTCTAACCATGTTTCAAAAACCAAACGGCCGGCCTGCTTTTTCTCTATCCCACCTTTGAGACTCCAAAGGCCTTGGGACACCTTTGGCAAGAGTGAGGCTGAGGAAGGTTCAAGCTGCACAGCCCGACGATCCAGTGGTGGACTCAAATAGAACGGGATCAGGTTCAACACTCAGCCCAGGATCCAGCCTACTCCTGGGCAAACAGTGTGAATACTCCCCTCCCCTGTCCCTGGCACATGCTACTCCTCACCCCACTCCAAAGGAGCAGAGAAGCAGAAAAAGAAAGGGAAAAACACGTTTTATTGTGTACCCCCCCCGTCCTGCCCCCTTTACCCCTCCTCACCACCACTGCCCCAGCAAAACCACACTTGCAAACCTCACCTCTGCCCTCATCTATCAGAGCTAGAAAATTTAAATCATTGCTATTCATCAATGTAATAAATCCCTTCACTTTTTAAGTACTTGAATGATGACCTTAAGTAGAAACAGAAATTTATCTGAAAATACTTTACCTAATTGTGCAAAATGAATTTTCTGGTCAGGCCAAGTAATGCCCAGATCCATGGTTAGAATCAGCTGGCTTTTCAAAAAAATAAAGAAAACCACATCGCTACTCAACATTACAGGACCTGCCCTGCTTGCCCCCCTCTGGTGACGAGACAGGATACACAGACAGGTTGCACACAGCCTACACACATAGTGCATAATTGGGAACAGGCTGACAACAACTGGAGAGATGTCAAATGACTCACAACAACATGATCAAGAAAGCAAAGGTTTGAGGAAATTACTCTCAGGCAAAGCTACTCACTGTATAAATCTGTTTCATCCAGAATCTCTGATTTGATGATTTCTTCAATCACATCTTCTAAGGTGACAATTCCCAGGACTTCATAAAATGGATCCCCCTCTCCCTCATTGTTAACTCGCTGCACAATAGCCAGGTGAGATTTACCTTTGAAGAAAAGAAAGCAAAGGTTAGGAGGCAATTTTCTGAATTTCCTGAATAAAGTCTGAGGTATGATTATGGGGGGAAAACAGCAGCAAACACAGATACCAGATGACCAAAGTATGCAGTTCAACATTTAAAAATGCATGGAAACACCCCAAATGGAAACAGTTCGTGAGCCATCAAAAGACCAGTTAAGCCAGAAGAATATCACCTTCTACACACACTGCCCTGCCCCCACATTACCACCAGGTTCCTAATAGGATTGTCTTCAGTGATGTCAGCTCTTGCTCTGTGACCTTTTGGCAATTGCCACTTTACTTTAGGAGAGCGGTTCTCAAAGTGTGGGCCAGGGACCCCTAACGATGCCCAGATCATTTTATAGGAGGTCTGCCAACTCCAATGGTTGGCATTTTGAACCAATGGTGCCTGAGCACAAATCAAGGCAGTGGAGGAAAATGTACTAGCGCCTATGGGGTTCTCCACCACCATGTCAGTAACAAGGGGGAGAGTCCATTTCTCTTCAGAATATCCTTAATAAAGCAGTAAGGGTTTTAATTCCATTAAGTCTTGGCCCCAAGGACCTGCCTTTGAATATTCTATGTGACAAAAGAAAAGGGCATGAAACATGTGTGCCACCTTCAGAAGCATGATGGCGTCTTGAGGTAAAGCATTTGCACAACTGGTTCCAGCCGCTTTCTTCACTGAACATCAATTGACTTGAAAGAATGACTACTAGACAAACCACGGTACTTAGCTTATTGGGCAGACATTTTCCCAAAAGTGAACAAAACGAGCCCATTACATTCAGGAAAACAGCAGCAGCCTTTGCTGCCACAGGACACCACGGGCGATGCTCGCCTTCGCCACCTGGTCATTTGGGCAGCATCCCCCACTTTCTGCGCTCTAAATGAACTCTGTCTGTGTTGTGGGAGCAGGTCTAGCCTAACCTCAGGGAGGAGGGAGGGGTAAGAATTAAACTACTTCCTGGAGTGGGCAAGAATCTAAATATATTGTCCAGAATTCTTCTGTAAGGAAGATTTCAGACCAAAGGATTTTAATTCAACTGCAGCCAAAGTCGACTGTATAGTTTGATTCTACATTGCAAAAAACTTTAGAGAAAAGCTATATGTGTATGTATGTGTATGTATATATATATATGTATGTATACACACACACACAACGAACCTTTAAGAAACTATCACTTATGGAGTTTTGGTGTAGTATCAAGAGAATACCCACGATTATCAAAAAAGGCTATAGAAGAGGGTAGAGGTGAGGTTTGCAAGTGTGGTTTTGCTGGGGCAGTGGTGGTGACGTGAGGTATAGGAGACAGGATGGGGGGGGTACACAATAAAATGTGTTCTTCCCTTTTTTCTGCTTCTCTGCCTCCTTTGGGGGCGGGGAGTAACCTGGATCAGGGGAGTAGAAGGGGAGTATTCACACTGTTTGCCCAAGAGTAGGCTAGATCCTAGGCCAAGTGTTGAACCTTTTCCAGATACATATCTGTTTGAGGCCAGATTTTCTTCATATACTTCAACTAAAACAGTCATACTGCACATCCTGAATGCAGAAGAGAGTCCAGCTGCCTTCCACTTAGCTAGATAATAAAGAGATCTACAAAAAAAGGTAAAACAATAACACTTAATACTCTTATTTTGGAAAATATTGATTTTAAGTACAGTGTTATTTATGTCAACATAAAATGGATTTGTTATTATCCTTTCAAAATGAATTAAGAATGTTTTCAATTTCTCAGGTTTTCTTTTTAATTTATTTATTGACTAGTGGCCTGGTGCACAAAATTAATGAATGGTTTCCCTTAGCCGGGCCTGCACTCTCTCTAATGTGGGACCACTCAGGGGATGTCTGACTGCTGGTTTAGGCCTGATCCCACAGGCAGTCGGACATCCCTCTCACAATCTGGGACCACTGGCTCCTAAACTGGCAGTCAGACATCCCTCTCACAATCCGGGACCACTGGCTCCTAACCACTCACATGCCTGCCTGATCACCCCCAACTGTCCCATTTGCCATCCTGCATGCCCCCAACTGCCCCCACCTGCTGGCCTGATCGCCCCTAACCACCTCTGCCTTGGCCCTACCACCATGGCTTTGTCCAGAAGGACATTCAGAAGGTCTCCTGGAAGGTCTAACAGTCTAATTAGCATATTACCCTTTTATTGGTATAGATTTTTTAATATATAGTTTATTGATTTTTTTACAGAGAGGAAGGGAGAGGGATAGAGAGTTAGAAACATCGATGAGAAACATTGATCAGCTGCCTCCTGCACACCTCCTACTGGGGATGTGCCCACAACCCAGGTACAAGCCCTTGACTGGAATCGAACCTGGGACCTTTCAGTCCGCAGGCTGACGCTCTATCCCCTGAGCCAAACCGGTTAGGGCTGGTATAGATTTTAGAGAGAGAAAGAAACATCAATTTGTTGTTCCACTTATTTATACATTCATTGATTGATTCTTGTATGTGCCCTGACTGGGGATCAAACCCACAACCTGGGCTTATCAAGATGATGCTCTAACCCACGGAGTGACCTGGCCAGGGCCTCAGGTTTAATGTCAAACACTGTAAATACCAAAAAGTATAACCC
The DNA here is from genome assembly GCA_004026665.1 of Murina feae. NCBI lineage: Eukaryota > Metazoa > Chordata > Mammalia > Chiroptera > Vespertilionidae > Murina > Murina feae. The sequence goes on from PVJC01044161.1 coordinate 4,691, forward strand.
ACAGGGAAGAACACATGCTCTGGAGTCAAACCGAACCACCCTGGATTTGAACTCCAGCACTGCAGTTAATTAGCCATTACTGGCTGCGTGGTCACAAGCAAACTATGTAACTTTTCAGAGCCTCAGTCTCCTCACGTTCAAAAGCAAGCTCATAATCACTGCTGCCCATAGGACTGAAGAGAGTGACTCTCAGAGATAATGTTGGTAGAAGAGAGCAAAGACAATGCCTGGGATTCATGAGGTGATCAATACAGGTAACTCCTATTAATTTATTCATGTCCTTCCTCAAGTCTAAGGCACCATCAACTTATTACCAGCTTAGTCAGAGGGGAAAAAAAACAACCCCACTACATTATATGTGTCCTGTGATTAAAAGATGCACTTCAATTTCAGAAAGATCTTTTACAACATTAAACACATTTTTCACAGCAATATTGGTGTTTGCAGTTCAGGGCATGTGAAGCATCTGAAATACATCCTAAACTAAGCCAAGTAGTTATAGTATAGAAATTCCATGATCAGTTAACACGTATATTGGGTGTTTTTTTTTTAAATCTCAGGATGGGGGTTTGGGAGGATAGGATGGAGGAGCAGTCCTTTAAATAAAGTTTACTTAAAACTAGGAATCAACTGAGTTCACTTGGACACAGCCAGCTACAGGAAACTATTGCCTACGGCCAGGTCTGCTCGAGTTCCCAGCAGCACTCATTGAGAAACTGCCTCGGGTTCTGCAGGTTGGTTGGCCTTTCGGCTTTGGCTCAGACCCTTTGAGCGGCAACAATGTCTGGAAGCCTAGAAGGTTAGATTGTTAGACAATTAGGCATCCTAACCATTTTCATCCTTAGCATGCTCACGCTCAAAGAATGAAAATATTTTCAGCAAACGAGACTAGGAAAAAAACTTATCAGCAATAGATATAAACACCGCATCAGGGTCACGTCAATTCCAGTCGAGTCAATTCAGTCTGGTGAGCTTCTCACATCTGCTTTCCCAAGAACCCAAACATAAGCAGTTAAAAATTCTTGGTCAGTGCTGTCTGTCGAAAGTTAAATTCTTTTGCTATTCCCAGCTTGTGATCATTTAAAAGGAATTTTCCAAAGCAAGGTCTAATATTAGACTCAAAATGAAGTTTCCATTCCACTGAGGCGCTATTCTCACCAAAGTAACTACTGCATAATCAGATTGTCTTGGAGCAATTCGTTTAAATGCAGATGGACATACTTGGAATACCAGCTCTATAGCACCAGCAGACCGGACTGGAAAGGGCCTTCCTCGAGGAGAAACTGCTCATGTGAGTTAGGCTTCTTAGACGGAAAATTAAATTTTCTTAGGGGCTCCCTCTCACGCCCCACCTTCAATGCTGAAACTTTTGCATCTGCCCAGAGCCACATTCTTTCAGCTTTTGAATTCCTGGTGAGAAGTCCTGTTTTCTGTACCTTCTTGCTGGTAAGCAGTACAAAAAAAAAAAAAAGTGACCACCCTCTCTCTAATCATGCTTTAGGGGCTAGAAATACAATGCACCTATCATCCCCCACTGAATCATTCGCTGCAGGAGTTCCTCTTCTCACCAATGGAACAATCAAGAGGGAAATGTAAGCAAGCGGTCAATACAGAAATTTAAAAAACTTAGCTCCAGCCCTGACTGGTTTGGCTCAGTAGATAGAACATCGGCCTGCGGACTCAAGGGCCCCAGGTTCGATTCCAGTCAAGGGCATGTGCCTTGGTTGCGGGCATATCCCTAGTGGGGGGTGTGCAGGAGGCAGCTGATCAATGTTTCTCTTTCATCAATGTTTCTAGCTCTCTATCCCTCTCCCTTCCTCTCTGTAAAAAAAATCAATAAAAATATATATTTTTTAAAAAACTGAGCTCCAATAGCATCGTTCTTAACCTGAGCATTGGAGGGATTCAGTCAGGATTAAAAGCAGAAAAGCAATTTTGGGGAACCTAACAAAAGACTCAACCAAAAACTAAAAAAGGTTATGAACTGGTGGATTCTTAACTTCCAAAGAGAAGAATGAAAATATAGCAATCAGTACAATATGCAGTTATAGGCATTAAATAACACAGACGTCTAAATATGTGTAAATTGTGGTAGACTGTGTATAGAACAAACGAAGCAGACGCTGCTGTCACCGTCAGGCTTTGGAGAGAGCCCTTTTGGGCCAGCTGTGAGAGTTCTTACAGTTGCAGTCACTGTGCGCTGTCCTAGGAATGGAGGGCAAGGCATCACCAAGAGAATATAAGCAGGCCTGTTTTCAGAGTCCAGGGCTCTATGGATACATTTCCATTCAAATTCAGAATCATGAGCAAGTTAGCATGAAATGATCACCTAGATTGATCATTTTTCTAAAACTGCTATGTGCTCAAGGCAGGCACTTGCAGAGATGAAATTAGAAGAACATCTCTTCATTGTGAGATGAACTAAGTAACTAAAACTATGTATACACAGTAAAGGTGGGATCAAATTTCTGCCTCTGCCAACTCCCTAAATCAAAGCTTATTGCATATCCTCTCTGGATTGGCAAAACAGCCCAGAATGGTAGTAGGTTGGCGCATTTGCATCTTTTAACCTTACCACAGAGGCTCAAATTCTGAATGAAAGATACCATTTGGATTAGTCAACTGGACAGGGTGACAAAGGGAACTGTAACTGCCTGTGGAAAATATGGACTCATTTGTATCTACACGTTTCATGCCAATGAAGTGAAGTGGAAGAGTAAGCGGACTAACAGAAATAGCCAAAGAAGAAAGCCAGGAGGAGGGTGGGTGACGAAGAATGGAATTAGGAACAACCTGGCACAGCTATAGTCAGAGAGACCTAATAATGCGAGCACAAGGCAAACAAGAGTCCGTGGGGTCGCAAAATGCCACTTCAACAGCAAGAAGAAAATAAACAGATTCAGTAACGAGAAATTCAAGCAAAACATTTTAGAGTCACCATTACTGCTGTTTTGCGCAACTTCGGGAGTCAGGGGGACCAATAGCGAGTGCAAGGCTTATGGTCCTCTGGAAGTTGTGCGATGCTGTGGCTCCTCACTAACCAAGGGTTGGTCCAGCACACTTGATATGCCTTTGTTTCTAAAGTAGTCCCAGTTGAGCTAACAAAAATGGAAACGCTTCAATAAGTAGAATCATTAAGTCCCTAAGAGGGAGTTCAGCTCCTAGTCATTACGTTCCTAAGAGGGAAGTAGTGACAGAAGAAGGAAATGCTCTGTAACGAAATGGATGGAGGATGTACTTCAGTGGCCATACTTAAGATCTCCCAAGGAAATCAATTTGCATATCAGCAGTTAAGGAAGTGAGGCACTTTAAATAGAATTAGATTTAGTCCAATTTATAAAAAGTAAACATATCAAGTGAGATCATGTATATGAACATAATTTATAATCCATAAAATACAAACAATTAGGAGGCGGGGGTACATGACAACATGACAAACCTGACAAAGCTCAGTAACCAAAAATAACCACACAGGATGGACTGATCATTAATCCCTAAGTAGGATGGCCGTGGTAGAGAGTCACATCCCAGGCCTACAGCTTCAGTAGCAAAGGTCAGTCTTCACCTTACATGAGTCCTGCCCATTGTTCTTATGCAGCTAGGATAATATACCTTTGAAATGTCAGAGAAATTTTCTTTTCTAAATCCCTTGAAGGCACAGCTGTAGGCATCAGAGCATGAGACCATGGAACCATCATTGCTATCTTGTTCCCCACACACCTTCCCGAATGCTATAAATGTAAATTATTACCTATCCTACAAAACTTTCCCATAGGCTAGACATTCTTTCATTCAACTCTAGATACACAAACTCATTGACTCACTCAAATACTTACTGAATGCCCATTTTATAACAGGGACAGAACCAAACCCTGGCCCACAAGGAACATTCCAGAGGGGAGACACACAGTCAGGAAAACAGACTGTGTAAAATGTGCTGTGGAGGACACAACAGCAGGGGCAGAATTACATTTAATAATAAAGTGACATCCGAGCAAAGATGAAGGACGTGATGAAGCCAAATGAAGCACATAAGGGACTGGGTGGGATGTTTCGGGCAGAGGGAACAGTCAGGAAAAGCAAGGAGGCCAGTGTGGCTGAAACAGAGAGAGCGAGAGGGAACAGGGTATAGGTGAGGTGCACAGGGGTGGACAGGCTGACAAGGACGGTATGCAGATCCTGGAACCATTATAAAGACTTCAGCTTGTACTCTGAGAAGTCCCTGAAGGAAGATTCTAAGTAGAAGAGAGACCTGCTCTCTAGCTGCTGTGGGGAGAAAAGGCTTGGCAACCGGTGGAGAGAAGTCGGGGTGGAGAGGGAAATCAGTTGTTATTCCAGTAACCCAAGTGGGAGGAACAGTGGCTCAGAGCAGTGGAATAGTGGAGGTGATAGACCTACTGAGATTCTGGATATATGTTTAGATAGAGCCAACAGGACACACACCTAAATCCAGGATTCAAGAGAATGAGAGAAATGTGGGCTGCAGATGAAAACTGCCCCCAAACCAATGAAATCTCCTCAGGTGTGGGGGTGGTCAGAAGGGGTCCAAGCACTGAGCCGGGGGCATGCCAATGTCTCATTTGTTAGGAAGTTGAGATATAACCAAAAAGGAGACAGAGAAGGAATGGCCAACGGGATAAGGAGAGAATAAAGGAGAATGGTGTGCTAGAAGCCAAAACAAAACAAAACAAAACAAAACAAAACAAAAAACCCACAGACAAACCAAAAAAACAAACTACTTCAAGAAGAAGTTAAAAGTATTAAATGTAGAAAAAAGGCCATGAAAGGAGGTTTGGGTGACAAAAGATGCTCAAGAAAAGGTCTGAGATGAAGAATTTAAGGATCATCATTTAAGTGTCGTGCCCTAGTCCCTGTCCAGCATGATTTCTATTACAGCCTTCCTGCTTCTAACAGGGAGGCACAGCGGGCCTGCTCTGCCAGGCAGCCAGAACCAGGGAGAACAGGCCTGCCATTAGGACAGAGTTTGGCTTGTTCTCTCCAAAGCAACACGCTCTCTCCGAGTACTGACCTCTGGAAATGGTACATTAGATTTCCGATCACCCACACTCAACACTGAAATCTTTGCTGCTTCTCTCCCTCATTTATCCCACACAGCATTTTCTTCCTTTTTAATGAAGAATGAATGAACACAGACATATAAGGGTACACACGCAGTATAAAGTACTCCTGGGAACCACCACCCAGGAAGAATTACATAGCAATGAACTACAGGGTGAATGAGCAGGAGGTTGGAGGAGCCAGCAACGGGAATGAGGAGCAAAGGGTGGTAAGAGATGTGGTTCAAGGTGAGTACAGTCTGTCTACCTGAGGCCTCTCCGGTAGGCTCTCCTCTCCCCAGCCCATTCTATTTGTTGAAAGCAGGTCCCTAAAGGATAGGGAGAGCCCACGGTGGTCCAGCAACATATCTCATGATGATTAAGTGGTAATACAACCTCAGAAGGGAGCAATTCTCCTACTCTTTCTAGCCATATCTGGAATATTGTGTTCAGGTCTGCATTTTATAGGAGGCAAACTGAGGAGAGAATGACCACGACCCTTTAAGTCGTATAAACGATGAATAAGGAATAAAGTGGACACAGACATTCAGCTAGAAGAGAAACCTGGACAGGGAGGAAAGGACAGTGGCCTTCAAATCTCTGACATGAAAAGCAACCACTTGGTTCTTAGGCCTCCTCACCCAACAACTTACTGCCTGCACACCTGCATTTGCACACCTGTACCTCAGTTTACTGCAGGCAAATGGCCTCCCTGATTAGGTCATGAACTCCTTGGTGACTATGCCCCAGCCCCCCAGTCTAAGCACAACCACTAACACTCCAGTCTCTTCCCTTGTCCTATATACTCAAAGGAAAACTTACTAAACCACAACATACTCATAATCACTCAGAAGTCCTCATTTCCAATCAACAAGCGAATTAAGGGAAAAAACTTCTTAATGGCCATCAGAACCTGGCACCCAAACACACCATCCTCCCATCCCTCAGTCTCCATGTGCCTCTCATGGTTTCACTGTCCAGTCAATCAAATGACTTGATTTTCTCCAATCATAACCTCTGTGGTTTTACTCATCCCCATAGAGGAGGTAGGAGAAGCTTCTTCGGGGATAGGGGGCGGGGATGGTAAAAAACCACCATACCCAGCCCCTTCACTCACCTCTCTAACCCAACCCACTGTCACTGCCACAACTGGGCTCTAGGAGTGCCTACATCTCTACACCCACATTACTCTTTTTAAAAAAAAATTTTTTTTAAATATATATATTTTATTGTTTTTTTACAAGAGGAAGGGAGAGAGATAGAGAATTAGAAACATCTATCAGCTGCCTTCTGCACACGCCCTACTGGGGATGTGCTCGCAACCAAGGTACATGCCCTTGACCGGAATCGAACCTGGGACCCCCCAGTCTGCAGGCCGACACTCTATCCACTGAACCAAACCAGTTAGGACCCCACATTACTCTTAACAGTAGGTAGGTCCTGCCCTGGCCAGGTAGCTCAGTAGGTTGAAGTGTCATCCCATACACCAAAAGGTTGTGGGTTCGATTGCTGGTCAGGGCGCACACCTAGGTAGCAGGTTTGATTCCTCAGAGCACACGGAAAGCAGTCCATCGATGCCCCTCCCCCTTCTCTCTCTTCCTCTCTCTCAAATCAATTTTTTAAAAAGGCATTAAAAAAATAGTAAGACAGGTTCTTTCTTTATCCATTTCCCTCTCAATTCAACAGCTACAAAATCAAAAGAAAAATAAGCTCTGAATTATAAGCCACACTACACAAACACAAAGCCATTTTCTCACAGACTTTTGTAATGCATTCTCACATATGCCTGCAGGTCTTCTAATACGGTGACAGAGCTAGTATTATAACCCGAGGACATGGCTGTATTTGCTTAAGGAGAAGCACTATAGTGTAATTTAGGGAGCTATCAACTTATTGTTTCTGTACTGTTTAAAGCTAAAATGAAAACAACAAACTTCATCTTTTTTTCTAAGCACTTATTTTACCTTACCATCCCCACCAGAGCTAAGTGCATTTTTTCCAATTGAATTTTCCCACCATAAAATAGACCAGAAAAATGTGATACAGATCTTAAAATAGTCCTATAAAAACAATACATGAGTATATATATAGAAGCACTTGCTGTATATAGAAGTTGCTGGTTTTAAGTGATGATAACAGTTGCTATTCTGGGAGATAAAAGGCCTCTTTTACCAAAAGGTTTACTATTTCCAAAAATTCCAATGGCCAACCAGTAAGTGGCTGCCCCAAGTCTCCCTAAGAGGACAGCCCCTCCACTCCAGGCGTGTGGAGTCATCTCAACCATCGACAACCTCACTCGGTTAGGTCCTGTCCGTCAGGAGGTTTACTGGGGTGGGATATGGAATCACGGTTTGCTAAAAAAGTAAGTTTTTTGGTGAAAGTAGCAATTATTTGATACAGATAATATTTCTTTATAGGGGAAACCCCTGAATTTATCTATTAACTTTGTAGATCATTAATAGCTTTCAGGGAACAGGCCTGCTACTGACCACTCACACTCTAAAAGCAAGGAGGTAGCCATTCACTGAGAGGCTCAGCCTCTGAAGGACTTTATCAGATGCCTTCCCCTAAGATGACTGCAGAGTCCTGGGCACAGTGCAGGGAGCCCCGGGGAATCTGAGCAGGCAAGCCAGGTTTACCAGGGCCCAGATTCAATGCTGCCCCTGGAGGCAATCTCTCTTACTGTCTCAAGCTTGCTTCTGCCTATTTGCTATAAATACCTGTTTCTTTCTTTTTTTAAAAAAAATATATTGATTTTTTACAGAGAGGAAGGGAGAGGGATAGAGAGTTAGAAACATCGATGAGAGAGAAACATCAATCAGCTGCCTCGTGCACACCCCTACTGGGGATGTGCCAACAACCAAGGTACATGCCCTTGACCAGAATCGAACCTGGGACCCTTCAGTCCACAAGTCGATGCTCTGTCCACTGAGCCAAACCAGTTAAGGCAATACCTGTTTCTCAACATTTACTAGTGAACTGAGTTTGTCTCCACTTTCCCATTCATTACTGAAATTTCTTATTCTATATCCCTAAAATGGAAATACCTGAAAAAGGAAAATATCTTTTCTGACAATTAATATTTAAAAGAATTATATTTGTGGCTGTCTTTAAAATGTTATATTACTGCCCTGGCCGGGTAGCTCAGTTGGCTAAAGCGTCGTCCCAATATGCCAAGGTTGCAGTTTCGATATCCGGTCAGGGCACATAGAAGAATCAACCAATGAATGCATTAATAAATGGAAAAACAACTCGATGCTTGTCTCTCAAATAAAAAAAATTTTTAATGTTCTTTTATTAATATTGACTGGCTGGATTTCCCCTTTCCATAAAAAGCTCCAACGCAGTAAGATCAGAAATATTACGCCCTGAGAAAATCCAATCCATGTGGTTCTCAGATTTTGACAGATGCATCTGTGGAGACTCAGAGAAGGTATGGCTGCCTTCAACATTTACATGTTAGGAATTATGTTAAAGTGTGAAGTATATTAAAACTACAGATATCTGCATGGCTCATTGTAGGCACACAAATATTTACTGAGTGAATCCACAAATTTACCTAAACGCTTTGAACCTATCTTTATTTTCAATCTATACAATTTTCTGGGCTAAAATTATATTTTATTTGTCCTAAAACTACCTCTTCCACATTATTTTTGAATTTATAACCATAACTTCTCTCAGTTATGATTAGAGTGAAGATACTATCTTTTTACAGTATGCCTAATATTTCATCTAAGAATTAAGCCTCAATTTTTACAAAACACTTTTATAATAAACACTACCTCACCTGTCACCTATAATTTTCCTATTTGTGGTAACTTTTTAAAAAACATGAATTAGAAAATAATTTATATTATGAAAAGATTCTTAGCTTACAAAATGGAAAGCTAGTTTTTAAATTAGAATTTTTGTTTTGAGATAACTGTACATTCTTATGCAGTTGTAAGAAATAGCAAAGATCTGGTGTACTTTTACCCAGTTTCCCCTACTGGCAGGATCTTATAAAACTCTAGCAGATACTGACACCGATGCTCCTGCAGAACCAAACTTCCATCCCCACAAGGATCCCTTTTAGAGCCACAAATACTTCCCCTTCCCTCCAAAACAGATCTAAATTTTAATAACTTCTCTAGTGAAATACATGCTTAGTTTTCTGGGGGCAATGGCTCTTAGCTTTAGCTTTTAAGTTTAAACAAATAAAAAGCTCACAAAATGGCAATCAATGGGAAAACACTTGTTTAATCAACAAAAACTTGTTCTACTGGAAGTTCGAAAATTCAAAAATGGAGTCCAATCCTGACAAAGCTAGAGAACCAGGCTTCCCAGCTGCGACACCCACGGCAGGTTGTTACCTGAGTGCTCAGGCAGCACTGTTTTTGGAGAGCAGCAGAGACCCCACCGTGACTTAGTAAATGACTGCAGAGAGACCTCTGTGGCAGCATAATTTTCCAGGCAGCTTCTCTGGCTTCTCATAATGTGGTGGA
>PVJC01044162.1:0-14240 GCA_004026665.1 Murina feae
AGTCCCCAGAGAGAAGATATCTCAGGAATTATTAAGAACTAGGGAGCTATGAAGATATTACCTGGAGTTCTTATACTCAGTAGTATCACAGAAAGTTTACAGAAAGATACAACATTGCTATTAAATGATTGCTCAGTGCATGTTATGATTTTATTCCCGATGAGTTATTAGATTTTCTTTTGTTCAATTTGAGTTGCAGTGCTGCAGTATTTGTCAACCTTTTCAAACCCATATAATACTTTTTTACTTTATCCTCTGTGTATCCCCACCAGCTAAACCAATTTTATTGAGCTTTGCTTTTGGAGTTTCTGTCAATAGACATTAGATCAATGCAACATGCTTGCCAGCTACACATGTCTGGCCTCTGTATTCTGAAGCCTTCTTCTGAGGTGGGGGTATGCTCCTCCCCTCCCCCTTGAGGTTCGCTGCAGAGATATATGCTGCTGTGGTTGAGAGGGCTGTGAGCACAGAGCTTGTTGAAGGGCTGCTCATAACCCTCTTCTGCACCTCAACGTAATAGTCCATCGTACATCTGAGAACAGGTGCTCTGCAAGGTTAGTTACGGTTGCTGCTTTGTAAGAGGTGACTGGGAGTGGGAGAGCGAGAGGGGCAGTTGAGCTGGAAGTGGGAGTAAGGAGCAGGAAAGCTGGTCTTCCTCATCAGCATTATTCCTGCAGGTACCTGAGTTGAGAGACATTGAGCACTCCCACATCCCAATCTCCTGAATTATTTTCCAGGCAGTTCTGTGGTAAGATTCTTGGTCTCCAGATGGATTGGAAAGAGATAGTCCCAATGCGGGTGGCAGGGGGACACTGGGAAGTGAACAAGTCAAGAGACAGACATCATTTATTTGACGGTTCACACAGAAGCTTTCCGGTATCACTGGTACATCCTCACCTTCCTTGTTTGTGAGATAAATACACCACTTCTATTTGACTGCAGGCTAATTGGTTACTGTCTACACTACTTACCTACCTTTCTTAACAGGCTGGATGGTTTTCAATAGGTATTAAAGTGGTATCAAATTTTAAAAATAATTTTATGAATTAATGAGTCAAATCCGTGGTTATTGAAACAGTTTTAGCTAACACTGGTGAGATAAACTTTAAAAACAAATGGGTTATTATTGTTATAGTTTCACAGTTTTACCAACTCCTAGGAACTACCTTCCTTATAGATGGCTCTTTATCCACTTGTTATTCTCCTTTCAGTGAAGTCAGCCCTTGGCTGTAAGGAGAAGGAACAAGAAAAAATGGGATGAGTGATCAGGAAGGCTGGAAAGCCGGGGTATACTTTTCTCTTCTTTGGGAATTGCATTTAAATCATGGGAAGAAAGCATTGCCCAAACCCTTAGGTTTCCCTGAAAGAACAAGGGGGTTCACACTAGAACAAGTTTCTGTGTGTTAACATACTTTGCAGCCTTAGAAGCAATTTACAGTAGGATGGACTTGGTGGGCAGTTTAGTGCAGCCCCAGCATGGATTCCTACACTTTCCATTGCATCGTTTTTGACCACCTCTCCCATTGCTTTCATGATTAGCAAGACTTAGTGCCCACTGGCACTTCTCATCTACCAGAAGAAAAAACTGTGCTGGGTAGAACCGTGAAATCAGAATTTATCTGCCGTATTAAAATATAGGAACTAACTTGTCAAATTACCTGACAACTTATGATAGCAAATTATCATAATGTGGGCTCCACATAAAAACATACATACATATGCAGTACAAAAGCAGAAATGTTTATGGTAGACTATGCAGAAAAGCCTTAAAAGAAACTAAAACTACTTCTAATTCTACCATCTAGTGATAACCGTTGTCATTTTGACATATATTATTCAGAAATATACACACTCCCAATTGGAATTGTATTGTTCATACTGTTTGGGGACATTTCCCCCTTAACAATATTGCTAATGTTTTCTTAAGGTGTTATTTATTCTTCTAAAACTGATTTTTAAATGACTACATAGTATTTCATTGTATGGCTGTGACATATTTTGTCTAACTAATCTAATTATTGGACATTTAGCTTGTCTCCAGTTTTTTGTCATGATAAGTAATACCATAATCAGCATCCTTGTGTGAAACTGTTAGTATGCATCCTTATCAGATAATTGTTTTGTTGAGCTCTTCTCCCTATTTTAGCTCTTTTCTCAGTACATGTGTATTTACTTAGCAATTTTAAGTTGTAGTCCTATATTATATCAAGGGAGATCTTGTTTTCTTTGCTCACTTCCATGAAGGCAAGTGTATTTCCTCTTTTGAAAGCACTTCTTAAATTTAACTACTGTAACTAGAATGAACTTAAAATTATTACATTCAACTACAAAACACACTTGAGCATGTTGGGACTGTGTGTTAATCATTTTGGGCTGCCATAACAAAATACCATAGACTGGTGACTTAAACCAGAGATATTTAGTATTTTCTCACAGTCCTGGAGGCTAGAAGTTTAAGGTCAAAGTTCTGGTCAATTCAGGTTGTAGTGAGGACTTTCTCCCGGACTTTCAGACAGCCACCTTCTTGCTGTGTTTTCACATGCCCTTTCCTTGGTTCCTGCACACTCCTGGAGAGAAAGTGAGCTCTTTGGTATCTCTTTCTATAATGACACTAATCCTGATGGATCAGGGCCCCACCCTTATGACCTCATTTAATCTTAATTACTTCTTTAGAGACTCCCATCTCCGAATACAGCCATACTGGGAGTTAGAGCTTTAGTATAGGAATGAGGAGGGTGAAACATTCAGTTCATAACATTCTGAACCTGTCTGCCCAAAATCCATATCCTTATCACATGCAGAATACATTCATTTCATCCCAATAGCCCCAAAGTCTTAACTCATTCCAGGATCAACTCTACCACTGCATAATAAATTGCTGCAAACTTAATGGCTTAACATAGCATGCATTTCTTAGCTCATTACTTCTGCAGGTCAGGAGTCTAGCTTCACTGTGTCCTTGGCTCCGGGCAACCAAGATGTCAGCTAATGTTGTAGGACTGAGGTTCCTTGTTTGTTTGTTTGTTTGTTTGTTTGTTTGTTTTGGTTTGGGTTTTTTTTGCTGGCTGTCAGGAGTGGCCTACTCTCAGCTCCTCAAGGTTACTCAGTGTTCTTTGCCACCTGGTCCTCTCACTTCTTTCACCAGCATATCTCTCTTCAAAGACTTTCACCTGGTTATTCTATATCACAGGGATAACCTCCCTTTTGTTTACCTTGAAATAAACTAATTTGTGACCTTCATTGCATCTGCAAGACAGTTTTCACCCACCCTTATGGGGAGAAGAGTATACAAGGGCATGAGTACTGAGGTCACCTTAGAGTATATCTGCCACAACCTATAAAGCTATAACCAATCAATCAATTTTAGATATTACTGAGCTCCTTTCTTGATACATAGTATTTTAACTTTTATACCTCCCTTCCTCTTCTCTTCTCTTCCCTCTCACTTTAATTACATCACTTTTTAACAAAATTAAAGCCACGTAGGAAGGCTTTGTTACTATTTTATGTAAATTTGTGAGTGGTAGACATCTGCCATATTTTGTAACTGCAGTATTGTAAGGAATTATCTGCCTAATGTTCCCTCTGCATTTCTCCATTATCTTCTAGCTTTTAATGTTGCTATTGAGATGCCTGCTATAGAATAAATTGTCCAGAATTCATATGTGGAAGCACTACACTCAAGCATGCCTGTACTTGGAGAAATGGCTCTTAGAATAAAATTAAAATTAAACAAGTCAGGGGGGGAGAGAGAGAGAGAGAGAGAGAGAGAGAGAGAGAGAACTCTTTTTCTCCACATGCACAGAAGGAGTGGGGACACAGCAAGAAGGTGGCTGTCTATAAGCCAGGAAGAGAGCTCTCACAGGAGCCTGGCCATGCTAGCATGCTGATCTTGGACTTTCAGCCTCCAGAACTGTGAGAAAATACGTTTCTGTTATTTAAGTCACTCAGTCAGTGGGTTTTTTTTATGGCAGCCTGAGCAGACTAACACTGTGCCCATTGCTGCTCTGAGTCCTTTGCATGTATCTAGGTTCCCTCTGACAGTTTAGGTCTGTTCTTTGTTTCTAGTGTTCTGAAATATGATAATGTCTCTTGATGTAGTTCATTTTTTAAAATGTTCACTCAACGGACATTTTTAACTTGGAGATTCAGCTTATTTACCTCAGGTCCAGATTATTTTTATTGTGTTATTATATGTTCTCCCAATGTTTTCTTTTTCTGGAACTCTTATTATTTGGGTTTTGGACATTGTTGTCTAACCCTTAATCATCTTGCCTTTGCTTTCTATTATTCATCTTTAATATTTTTTAAAGTCTGCTTTATCTTTCCAATTACTTTATTAAATTTATGTTTTACTCTCATAGTTTTAACTTCCAGGAGCTCTTAAATGCCAATTATGACAATTATTAAACAGAATATTTTTCTTTTTTCATATTGAAATTTTCGTCCGCTTTCTGCATTGTTTTTATTTCCTCTGAGGTCTCTTTGTGGGGGGAAGAGTATTTGTTTGCAGTTCTCTCCGTTTAGGAGTTTTTCCTCAATAGAGATTGAGAAGGAGATCAGGGTCAGCTTGTTTCCCACACAGAACTCCAGAAAATTCCCTGCATTTATCTACTGTCTCGCGTGTACCTCCTTCATGCTGAAACTGATGTCTTTAAAACCTGAACTTTCCTGGGTTTCTCACCTGCAAAATGGCTTATTGCTTAGCATGATCATCCCTAACAACATTAAGTTTGAATCCACCTTCCTCTGTGCAATACTCCACATTCCTCTGTTTCCTTCTGTCTTTTTGCATGGTTGTTTCTGCAACAGATGTCCTCCAGTCTCAGTAAGCAGACTTGCCTTTCCACATCTTTCTTGTTTGGGGTGGTTTTAGGGATTATTTTCAAGAGAAGGACCCACAATCATATCTATTCTGCCATCTTGAATCCAAGAACACACAAGACCATGTTAGAATGTCTTTCTATTTCCCTGAAGGAAGGGCAGCCTTCTGAGGCCTTTGTCAGGATAATGGAGTTTAAAGCTTTTAATGGAGAGGGCCTTTGCATATCACACAGTAGATCAATGGATGTAGAAGAAAACTGGGAAAAGTCAATCCCATTGAGGATTTTTCCAAAGTGCAAAAAATGTGCAAATGGTCTATTTGAATTAGGGAATTTCCTGTTTGATAATGCCTGCTGCTTGTAACTAGTTTGTCAAAATTAGATTTTGCAGAAACATTATGTTTTTATTATAATGTTAGAAATCTACAGTAAGACATACAAAGTAATTTGAAGTCCTCCATCACACTGAATTTTTATAAGCCATACTTGTTCAGCTTTCAGAAAAACAGAAAACTTGGCCATACTCTCTGGCCAGGGTAAAGTAACATGGGGATAACCATGTCAGATTTAAATTGGGGGTGGCAGAAGGCTGCCACTAAAAAAAATAAATAAAATAAAGTGAAGTCTGGCATTCCCCAGTGACCAAGGGGAATTATCTGGGGCTTGGCTTTGGGCTTCTCCAGGGTTTGAAATGGTATTCAAGGTTAGTGAAGAAATAATGTTTTTGAAGAGGCTTAGTTGTTGTATGTTTGCTATGTACTGAACTCAAACGAGTATGGTTCAGATTAGCAGGACTTCTGCAAATTGTGTGGAAGAGATTTAAAACAATTCTCGTTTGTTTGAAAAATGGCCCTGTGATTCCTAGCTCTTTAGGGTTCCTTCTGGGAGTCCTGGTGTAAAATGATCTTTTACATGCCTGGTTGGAACTGTGAGCAAAGCAACAACTGCATTTTTTAATAAACATTTTCTTGTGGAACTGAAATTTTCTTCTTCAGCCTTTTAACAGTGCTAAGTAGATTGATTCATCATCTATACACATTAGTACTTAGAGAAAGATTGTCAACAGATTTAAAATATGTATTTGAGGAAATTTTGTGGTGCTTTGTAACTCTTTTAGAGTTATGGTTCCCCACTTTCCTTCCAAACATTGTTTTTTGTTACAGGAAAATTCCCAATAGTTCAGCATACAGGTGCATCTGGGCAAGACAGCTTTTTCCTAGAGGCAGACCCTCTGTTAGGATTTTAAACACTCAGAAAATGTCCCACCTCTCCAAATAGTTCATTGACAATATTACCTCCTCATAAAGACTTTTATTCTACATCTAGCGATAAATTTAGCTTCAGTCCCCTTAGGAAAGGAAACATATCGATGTAAATTTCCAAAGGCACAAATGTCCCAGACCTGATGGGGAATCTACTTCTCCGCATGTAAATGACAGGGAGGAGGAGCAGGAGATGTCAATAAAGCAGGAGGAAAGGGCTTGGTTAAAAAGGGGATTTTATAGTGAGAGGAGCAATATGATTTGAAGACCACAAACTACTTAGCTGTCAGACTCAATTTTTAAAAGCCCGCAGCCAGAGAGGCCACAGAGACTAAGGAAGGCAAACTTCTCCTACTTGTAAATTGTGCTGAGGGCAAGCTCTGCAGATGGACTAGCAATGGGATACTTTCCTGTCACACACGATGAAAATTTAGATGACAGGTAGCAAGCAACCGGTCCCTGGAGTGTGGTTTCCCAGAACATCATGTGAAATCTGAACTCTGCTATCCCCTCTGCCTACCCAGAGCAAGTTCCTCGGTACACTGGGGCCTGAGAATGGGACTCCTCATCTTGACAATACAGTTCCAATCAGGATGAATTCCTAGAAGTATTTGCTCACACAGAGTTTCTAACACTTAAGTAATATTTATTGTTTTGAAAGGGTGAAAGGGACAAAAATTTCTCAGATTCTTGAAAAGTAAGTAAGGATAGTTGTTAAAAGTATTACTTGAGAAGCAGAACCCCAACTTCTTTGTAATCCAGGAAAAAAGATTCTAGGTCATGACATTCTCCAGCTTCAAGTTTTTCTTTAAAAAGTCCTTAAAAAAAAAAAAGAACTCCCTTTTTCTTTCAATGGTAGTTCTTTACATATATGAGACTGATTTTTTTTTAAAGTTTTTCCCAGGCAAATGTGTATGCATGCACACACACGTGTACACTCTTTACTTGTAACTTTTAGGGGCCTTTAACATTTTCATATAAAGAACTTGACCTGCCTAGCCAGAGTGGCTCAGAGGCTGAGTGTTGACCCATGAACTAGGAGGTCACAGTTCGATTCCCAATCAGGTCACATGCCTAGATCATTGGCTGGATCCCCAGTAGGGGCGTGCAGGAAGCACCCAATCAATCATTCTCCCTCAGCATTGATGTTTCTATCTCTCCTTTCCTCTCTGAATTTAATAAAAAATATTTTTTTAAAAAGAACTTGACCTACAGGACAAATTTCAATTCCATAAGCTTTCATCTAGATGTTTCATAATCTAGCCCCAAGATGCTTCTCCATTAAGGAATTATTCTGTGATGCAAGATAGTGCCTGGAGAACAGGCTGAATTCTAAGCCAAAGTGATATGTAATAGTCCCCAGACACTATATATGGGAAGATATCATGAGGTAGTATGTGAAGTGCTGAAGTGGGCATTAAGTTCCTTCATTTAACCAGTTTTGTAACTCTTAATTGTGTAATTCAGGGAAGGGGATATCATTTATTCCTTTGGGGTATCAATTTCCTCATTTACATGACTAAGGATGGTTCAGTGATCTCTCTCATTTCTTTTCCCTTGGAGTTTCTAGACTTCATGATTCCAGGTTATCACCACCTCACAGAGGGCAAGACTCGCGCCCAGGAATCGTTTATTAGACTATTTGCGATGCGAAGACCTTGTAGAGAATTCCACACTGTAGAGTACAGGACCCCGGCAACCTTGTCCAGAGGCAGGTCCAGGATGTTTTGAGTTTAAACAATTTCTATGACAAGTCAGTGTCTATCTCTAATTGTCTCCTCTTCTGGGTCCCTTTCTCTGGTTCTTTGAGTTCTTGGTCAAAGTGTAACCACTGACATCCCAGCATTTGCGTACTCCCTGCTGCATTCACTTCTTTTTGTGAGGGTTCCCTTAAAATGTGTTTTTAAATTACAGTCGACATACATACAATATTATATTAATTTAGGTGTCCAATACCGTGATCTAGTCCCTGTCTGACGGCATACATGGTTATTATAATATTATCGACTATATTCCTTATGCTGTACTTGACATCCCATGACTATTTTATTAACTGGCAATTTGTACTTCTTGAGCCCTTCACCTGTTTTCCCAACCCTGACCTCCCTGCATTTGCTTCCTTTGAAAAGTAGATTTCCTGCCTCCAATTCACTTATCCTCCTGGCTCTTCCAGTCTTATCCACTCTTGGCAGAGATGTCTTGCCTGCCTGACTCACCTTGCCTGGCTTCTTTGGCTGCTGGCTCCTCTGGCCACCCTTATTTGAATATGACATATAGATATGGCCCGAGGATGATATGGCCTGAGGATGACCATTTCTCCTTAAGGGCATCTCTCTTTCTTAGTCTGCTTGGACTTCCATAACAGAATTCACAGACTGAAGGACTTAACTGACATTTATTTCTCTCAGTTCTGGAAGCAGGAAGTCAGATCAGGGTGCCAGCATAGTCAGCTCTGATGAAGGCTCTCCTTCTGGCTTGCAGATGGCCACCTTTCACTGTGTCATAGTGGAGAGGGAGGGGGATCTGGTTTCCCCTCTTCTTACAAGAATACCATTCTCAGCATGGGGACCCTGCCCTCATGACCTCATCTAGTCCTAATTCTCTCTCAAAGGCTCCATCTCCAAACAATGCCATCACATTGGGCATTGAGGGCTTCAACATATGGCTTTGGGAGGGACACAACACTCTCATCTCTGACCACAGACAAAAGGGATAAGCAGGGACTGTCAAAGGGGAAGAAAGAGAATGTAGGGCAAGGGTAGAAGATGAGAAGAAATAAGGAGCCTGAGAATATTTGAATTTTCATTTGTCAACTATTTCCACTGTTTTTAATTTTAGCTTTAGAGAACATTTCTTGATCTTCCCTCAAGCACCCCGATGAACGTGTAATTTTCACACTGGAACATCTTCTAAGTTGAGAGGAGAGGGTTTCTGGGAAAATGCAGGGCTTCACTTGGAATCAAATGGAGTGGAGTTGGTGGCAGCAATTGAATTAGAAATTCTTTAATTATCCTCCTCCAGATTCTATAGACCTATCCCTTTAAAGACTCACATACAAATTTCATGCATCCTCTGGCAATGTGGTGGCTGGACACAGAATCTGTCATAGACATGAACGCGATCTCTAAATAATTCCATCCTTGGCCTTAACAGAGAGGAGTGTTTCCCTGTGGCTGCCTATCCGAAGAAGGTCAAGATGAGCAGAGACCACCAAGCACAATTCACTTAAGGATATTAGATTTCACTGGGGCCAGGAGCTCAGAAGTGAGTTATGAGAGTTTTGTTTACTATATCCTCTGGCTATATTCTTAATTAGGTGGAACTGATAAGCTTGATAAATTCTGAACTATTGCTTTCTGTTTGCCAATAACAAAATATTAGTCTGTCGGATGTTAGTTATTTTCCGCATCAAACCCTTTCTATTTTCCTGAAAACATCATTAGTTTCCATTTCAATGGACCTTTTGTCCAGAGGGAGAAGAATGTCCTTTTTACCTTTTTTAATTAAAGCACCTTGCTGACTAATATACAATTTCTTTAAACTTTCTTCTGAAATCCATTCTCTATACTTCCTTCTCTTCAAGGCTCCCAGGTTTTGCTCTCTCAGGTATTAATTAGATCAATCAAGGGACTCAGACACAGTTTATTTTTTTTCCTCAACTCTCACTAGCATTTCTTTCCTTATATATTTTTTACTTTCTTTCCTTCTTCCTCCATCTCTTTTCCTTCCTTCCCTCCCTGCCTCCTTCCTTCCTTCCCTCCCTCCCTCCCTTCCTCCTTCCCTCTCTCCCTTCCTTCCTTCCTTTCTTCCTTCCTTCCTTCTTTCCTTCCTTCCTTCCTTCCTTCCTTCCTTCCTTCCTTCCTTCCTTCCTTCCTTCCTTCCTTCCTTCCTTCCTTTCTTCCTCCCACTGTGACTTAAGCAAATCCTACTGTCACAGGTCTCATACCTATTAACTTTAAACCTCTGTTTTTAAATAGTGAGAAGCTATATGGGAAGTATTTTAAGAGCCTCTTAACTACCAACAGTAACAGCAAGAACAAAACAAAACAAAACAAAAACATAAAAAGAGAATATGTGTTTATGTTTAGGAAGTAATTCCATACATCAGTTTATACATATAATTAAACAAACATGAGATATTGAAATATTTTCTTAGTGATGTCCTATAATTATATCTTAATGAAATGTTTAGTCATGTTTTAGCAGGTCCAAGAATAATTATTTTACCGTTCTCTTTGGAATGTGAACTTAGAAGTTGAAGAGTTCAATTTATTATCTTAATTGAAACAGTTTGAATGAAGAAGGAATTGCTTTCCAGGATGGTGTGAAGGTTGATTTAAGTCTGGATTTAATTGCTGTAGGTTAGAAAGATATCCTTTAGCTAACCCCATCATTCAAAAATACTGTATCTAGGAATAATATTCCAATGAACCGACTCATTGAGAGGTAAACAGAAGCATATAGATTTTAGAAATGCACAGCAAATGGGATTGCCAAGAATATGTTTGGGAAGGAATAAATCAGCAACTATTCAAGGATGAGGTTCATGAGTTGTAGTAAGTTACTATCAAAACAGAAGAATGTGAAATAGTAGGATATTTTCTGTGGTATCACCATGTTTTCCTGTGGCTGGGCTACTTTGAAGAAAATACACGAGAAGGTTGAGATAGAAAATATAGGGAAAGAAAATAAAACTAAAGGTTAGAAATGACAAATAATGGTTAAATATAAAAGATTATATAAATGTTATTTTAGTTATTTAAAACACATTTAAAATTGTATAAAGCAATAATTATTGACTGAATTATTTGGTTTATGATATGCATACAGCAGGTCCTCTAATAACATTGTGTTATGACATTGATAAGATACTGTAGGGCCTTAACTCTTATTTCTATCAATTAGCCTATGGTAAAATTGGTTTTATTATACATCATTTTGCTTAAAGTCATAGGACCCATTGATGTCATTAGGTGAGGACTTACTGTACATGTAATATGTGAGGCAACAGTAATATGAAGGAGGAGAACGAAATGGAGCTATTGAAGCAAAAGGTTTGTATTTTAACAGAAATAAGTCAGATTCAAACTTAAGTAGATTGTTGCTATTTAAGATTTATGTTGTAACCCCTAGAGTAGCCACTACGAAAATAGACTTTAAAAAGAGAGATAAGAAATAAAGTGAAATTCAATTAGCACACTAAAAAATATATATTTAACACAAAATAAAGTAGTAAAAGAGAAATGGGGAGGGGGGCAAAAAAGAACTAACAAATGGAAAAAATAGGCAGAGATTGCTGGCATGGATAAGAAGCAAGATCTAGTAAAATGCTGTCTGCAACAAATACAATTTAGGGTCTAAGGACAAATAAACTGAATGTGAAGATAGAAAAACTATACCATGCAAGTAGTAACCATAACAGAGCTTGAGTGGTTATATTAATACTAGGGGCCCAGTGCACAAAAATTTGTGCACTCGAGGGCGGGGGGTCCCTCAGCCCAGCCTATGCGCTTTTAGAGTCTGGGACCCCTCGGGGGATGTCCACCTGCTGGCGTGCCTGGCCAGCATGGGTGAGGGGCTGAGGGCTGTTTTCAGGCTGCCCACAGCCCCTTCAAGGTTCGAGTTCTTACTGGGGTGCCTGGCCAGCCTGGATGAGGGGCTGAGAGCCATTTTCAGGCTGGCTACAGCTCCCATTGACCCAATGTCCCAGCGAGGCTGGCTGGAATCAGGTTTCTGGGGTTTATTTATCTTCTATAATTGAAACTTTGTTGCCTTAAGTGGAGGTCTAGGCAGGCAATGAAGCATCCTGTTTGCTTCAGCTCTGTGGCTTCTATAATTGAAACATTGTTGCCTTGAGTGGAAGCCCAGCTGGCCTAGGCAGGCAGTTTCCTCCATTGCTGGTGCAACGGAAGCCTCCTGTTTGCTCTAGCTCCATGGCTGCTGGCTGCCATCTTGGCTGGGTTAATTTATATACAGCTGCTCTTATTGGCTGGTGGGCATGGCTTGGGTGTAACGGAGTGAGGGTCAATTTGCATATTACTCTTTTATTAGATTAGACTAGAGGCCAAGCGAGTGAAATCGCGTGAGACCCCAGACCTGCCACACTGTGAGACCTATCAGTGCACCTCCTAGTGACCAGTCATTTGGTTGTTACAGCATTACGGCCACTGGCCTTTTATAATATAGATCAGAATAAATAAATTTTGGTCAAAAAGTATATTAGACACAGAGAGGGACATTTTACAATGATGAAAGAATCAATACATGAAGATACAACAAGCATACCAGTGCTTCCAAAATATATGAACCAGAATCTGATAAAAGGAAAGGAGAAATGTCAAATTCAACAATATGAGATGGGGATTTCAAAACTTTCTTTTCAATAATTGAGAGAATAACTAAATATAGAATCAGTAAAGATAAAAAGACATGAATGACATTATAAAACTTTTCTTAAAAAAAATAAAATGACATTTATAGAACACTATACCTGACAGTAGCATAATATATATTCTTTTCAAGTACAAAAGGAATAGTTTTCAGGACAGACTATATGTTATGCATGAGACAAATATTAATCCATTTAAAAAGATTGAAACCCTTAAACCATAACAGAATTAATGTAGAAACCAACAACAGAAATAAATTTTGGTGTTCACCTAATATTTATGAAAAAAAAAATACATAAAATACTTACAAAAAAATAATAAAAGAAGGGCAAAACATTGATAATACTGAAAATTGAAAAACATTTATAACTAAGATCTAAATAAATAGGGAGATAGTCCATGCTCATTAATTGGAACATTTATTGTTACCTTGATAATTCTCCCCAAATTTATCCATAGACTCAACACCATCGATGTTGAAATATCAGCAGCCTTTTTTTTTTTTTTTAGAGGAATTGGCAAACAGATCTTAAATGTATATGAAAACGCAAATGATTTGCAAAATTTGAAAAAGAACAAATTTGGACAACTTACCCTACCAACTTCAAAACTCAAAATAAATGTATATCAACTAAGACTACAGTATTAGCATAGGAAAAACATATAGGTCAATGGAACACAATTTACCATGCAGAAATAAACTCTTACATTTATGGTTTACTGATTTTTGGCAAGAGTACAAAGGCAGGTTAGTGGGAGAAAGGACAGTCTTGACAACAAATGGTGTTGGAGTAATAGGCATTTTTTTCCATTAGGAAAAAATAAACAGTCACTAAAATTATACATCATACACAAAAATGAACTTAAAATAGATCATAGATTCAGATTTAAAACTTAAAGCTCGAAAACTTCTAGAAGAAAACATAAGAGAAAACCTTTGCTACCTTGAGTTAGCCAATGGTTTCTTAATAGACACCAAAGTTACCTTTCATAAAAAAAAAAATTGATAAATTGAACTCCATCAAATTTAAAAACCTTTGTTCTTCAAAAGATACATTAAGAAAATAAAAAGAGAGGAGAACCAAGATGGCAGCATAAGGCATATACCTGAATGCACAGCCTCCCACAACCACATTAAAAAATACAACTATAAAACTAATCAGCCATCCTCCAGAACCACGGGAGGGGAAGCTTTACAACTAGAAGGCAAGAGAAGGAGTGCATTAAGACTGAGTAGAAGTTCCTGGTGCCAAAACAGAGAGGTACACACTCATGTGAAATGATGGCAGTGCAGGCAAATGGTGGTGGTGGCTGCACCTGGGTCCATGGCTTGGAAGGGGTTTACAAGCTCCGGGATCACACTGAACATGTTGCGGGCAGTCTGGCAACGGGACGGAAGACGAGTGGTGTTCTAACAGAGCTGTTCGCAGCGATCACTGACGTGGAACTCCAAGACTCGGAAACTCAGGGGCGCGCAGATGCCAGGGTGTGGAGACACCAAAACAAGGAAAAGCTGCGGAGCCGGCTGAGGGGTAGCCATCACAGGTTGCTCCACCCCAGTGATTCTGAGACCCTACCCCACCCAATTTACAACCCCACCTAAGCTGTGCACCTGTCTGCCTGCAGCCTAACCTAACAGACTGCAGCTGGGACAGGGACCTCTAAAAATTCCAAACCCCAAACAACGAGGAGAAAGGCCTGGAAGTCATTTCCTTTCAGTGACACCAACAGCAATCAAGACTTAACTACAACAAGACTGTGCACCC
>PVJC01044163.1:0-14217 GCA_004026665.1 Murina feae
ATGGAAATCATTGGGTTGTTGGATAAGATAGAAAACACCTATGGTTCATGTTATGGGAGGCAGATAGAGAGAATTTTAAAAGTCATGCCTCAGTTATTCTGCGGGTCTGATTAGAAGATATCATCCCATCTTTGAAATCCTGAGAAAATTGGCATATCAATCAAATGCCTATAAATCATGTATGACCGAGAGCTTGGCACATGATTTAAGGACATTCTATTTTCACTCATTTTACAAAGTGAAATAGGTTTTTAACAAACTTTTTATTTGGAAGTGATTTTAAATTTACCAAAGCAATACAAAATAAAAAAGAGTATAAAATAAAAAGAATGCAAAAAAATGTCCATATGCCTTTACCTACAATCATTTACTGTTGACATTTTATTCCATGTGATTTATCATTTATTGTATCACTATCCTAGATTGTTTATTTTTTTTCTGGATCATTAAGGGTTTAGGAATATATATATTCTGTCATTTGTATTCCAAGTTTTTGTGTTTATCCAACAATGTTATTTATTGCATTTTTTGCCTTCACGTAAAAATTCCTGCCTATGGTTAGGTATTATATTTAGTTGTCATGTCTCTGTAGCTTACTTTAAACTGGAACAGGAAATTTTTTTTGATAAAATAAATCTAATGTATTGAAGAATGTAAACTTTGAGAGTGGGCATTTGGTCAGTCCTATAATTGTTTATATACATAATCCAGAACAGTGCCTGGCACAAGGTGGCACTCAGTAAATATCTGTTGAATAAATGAATGAATGAGTTTTTTGTGGCTATTCATATTTTTCTTAGAGGAGCTGGCATAATGAGCTACATTAATCTTTACATTTTAAGAGCATTTATATTATATTCAAAAGTTTTGCCTACAGGAATAGTTCATGTTATTTTATAAAACTAGATTTGTGTATGTTCATGTAGAGCTTAAGTGTTCCTCAAGTTTCCACCTCTACTATTGTCCATCCATACCATTACCTAAATCCCTTCTCATCCCTTACCTACATAAATCTTTTGGTGGTGTTGGAAAGTGAGATGGAAACTCAAGGTCTCTGGCATGAGGAGCGGCATCTAGTGTGACTGTCCTCTGGGCGATGCAAAACATTTGCTCCCTGCATCAAGGACTGTAATGAATCTGAGTGTGATTTCAGATATGACTAGTAGCTATCTGCAAAAAAAAAAACACCAAACTATGCTGGCTCCTGTGTCAACATGTTGACTGTCAGAATATCCGCGTGGTTAGGGACTCACTGACATGATTTCAATCATAGCTCTGTGAATGGAATGCCCAGGAAAGCTGTACATCAGTCACAGGAATCTCTGCCTTGCTCCAGAGGGCCCCTTGCATCGTTCCCACATGGTCTGAGTTGCAGCATTGCTGGAACTGAAGGATGGCCCCGTCTTGTGCTGGCTGTGCCAAGTCCCTCCTGTCAAGGACTGGCTTGTGAGAGTTTATCATCTAACTCCTGAAACCTACTGCTCCACTCTTAATATAAAACTAGGGTCAAAATTGCCAAGTGTTGATAAGAATATCTTTGGCTTATGGTGTAATATAAAGTGACATAGCAGGACTCACATTGTACATACAGTTTGATTTTTATCTATGAAAAGAAAAAAAAGTTGTAGAAAAATGACTGGAAGGAATCATGCCAACACGGTTACAGTAATGGCTCCAACGGATGGGACTTTGGATAATTTATAGTATCTGATCTTCTGTTGTTGACTACAAGGAACATATGTTTCTTTGATGATTATGAGAAAAAAATGAAGTAAAAGAAGTACAAAAATAGAGATGTATTTTTATAGCCTCACATGTAAAAGTGAAATCTAAAGAAACTGGTTGAAGTTCTAAACCATTTTGTACCTCAGTTTCCCCATAAGCCAAGTGGGTGTAACAATGGCTGGTATACATTTTGTGATGGCAATATGTTAAATAACTATGTGATGTGCTTTCATTTTCTCAAAATAGGGGAGCCTATTATTATTACAACTAGAGGCCCGATGCATGAAATTTGTGCAAGAGTAGGCCTTCCTTCCCCCGGCTGGCTGCTAGTACTAGCTTCCCTCACAGCCACAGCTTCGTCCGGAAGGATGTCTGGCCTAATTAGCATATTATGCTTTTATTATTATAGATAATATCTATACTTATTTGAGAAGGAATTCCTTCCCTGAACTCTCCTTCCATCAATCATGGAGAGGGAAGCGATTATAAATCATGACTGGCATCTTGCCTCCTCTTATGAAAGTCTAACCCAGTGGGATGGCAAAAGAAAGTACTTTTTTAAATGAAGAGACTTAGAGCTAATCGTCATCTGACAAGTGCTTCCAACTCTACCTTATGTTGAAAAAAGTGCATATTAAGGGCAGACTTGATTTCTTTCTTCTTATCCCCGGCCCTGCCACCAAACCCCCAATAGAAACCCTCTACTCCACCAGCATAGTCCCTTTCAATTGCTGAATTTACAAATGTGAGAAAGCCCTCAGAACATGACGTATTCTTGCAGAATGGTCTGTGGGACAAGAAGAGTGATTGGCAACTGCAGAAATTACATCTGAGGTTTAGTCCTACAGGAAAAGGGGATACAAATTGTCTGCAAATTATCCACAAGTCCCTGATGAGCCTGAGGAGAAAATTTAAGAGGCTGCAGTCTTTCTTCAACAAACATGTTCCATGTCTCCCTTTGCTAGAACACAAAAACACCCAAGAGAAAATATCCCTGTAAAAACACTACTTTGGTTTCTTATCCTTGTCAAATGTTGTAAATGTGTAGATGCCAATTAATAGCCTTTATCATGTGCCAGCAGTGTTGGGTGCGTAATTCAGAACAGAAGTGGTATATGAGCTCTGACTGATGGGTTTATTATCTCAAGAAGAAATTGGGTTTTATGCTATAAAAACACATAGTGTTAACTTTATAGAGTGTATAATGAAATAGCCTGTAAGGATTTGCACTGCTGATCTTAATAAATATGCATCACTTGAGAAGAACTAAATACAGTAGAAGAATGGTAATATTAGTGATAATTGATCCTTAGAAGTCTAAAAGGAACAGGTTATATTTTGCTTCTAAGAGTACATGGAAGTGTGATATCCTAGACTTTGTGCATACGTGGCTTACAAATTGGCTTTCTAAGGTAATAAATAGTACAGTGCTACTCGGAATGTGATAGGCAAACCAGGGCTGATCTTCAAATTTTCTTACGAGTCTTTATGTGATAAACACATAAATTGAGAATAACATTTAGAACCTTTTAGATCAATCTGACATAGTAATTCTATGTCTGTTGAATTGTGTAATCATTAATTGGGGGCTTGCATTTCCTATGTCTTTGTCTTTTTAAATTTCATTTTCGAGTAATTGATAAGGACAAACCTACTTCTAAGTCTCAGGTTTCTAACCCTAGAAATGAATTCAATAGTAGCACTTACCTCTTGACACTGGATCTGAGGATTAAGGGAAGATAGATGTACTTAAAATGCTTAGCACTGCGTCTACCCACAGCATTGGTTTTCAGTATTATGGGCTAACATAACATGCACATTCTGAATTCTGCACAAGTGGAACATCGTTTCTATTTGTAATAGGCCGTCGGTGAATACTCCCATCAAGTCATCTCCCTCTGGAATCAGGGCACCTGGTTGGGCAGAGAGTTCATCACCATTGACTTGCATGAAGCGACCACATTTGGCTTTTGGTCTGCCCGATTTAATTCCTTAAGTCATTCATTTGAGTGATTGCTGCGAGCCTCAACAAGTATTCTGCTTTTATTGTTCACTAAGTACTTAGAATATTTTGGGACCAGGATAAAATCACTGTCCTGCATGGACGGCAAGTCTGGGATGTAAACTGTGGTCTCAAAAGATGCACCACTTTAGGTGGCACCTCATGTGGCAAAGAAAAAAGCGTGCAATCTCTTCTAGTCGAAGAGGCCAAACAATTTCTTCAAAAAAGTGTGCTATGACTAAATATCAAAAACAAAGGTTGAATGCCTCTTCAGCAGGCATCGGCGGCAGCCAAAGAAAGTAGCCGGCGATTTCAGAAAATAAATGCTTAACTGAGGAGAATCAACCAAAGAGGTTTTGCTTCGTTAAGAGTACCCTGCAATGGAGAACATGAGGCTCTCTTATTAGACAGACTTGTAACCAAATCATGATTTTTGCAACTTAACTGGGTCCATGAGGCAAATCTTTGGCTCTCTTCAAATCTCAGTTTCCTAATCTATAGAATCAGGGACTAAGGGGGTAATGTTTGAGTCTAATAGGTGTTTAAATAACATTAACTTTTTCTATTAGTAAACTTCAATTCCTTTTCTTTAAAATAATCAATAAGTTGACTTTAACAAGATTCCATGAATAGAGTCAGACTTTAAAATATAGTAAAAATAATATTCAGCACTTACTTTTAAAAACACACCCTGGATTTGGCAGACATGGTGAACAACAGGCTGTTCGAAAATGTGACTGACCTCGCCAAGGTCAAGCGCCCTCAGCTCCTTTTCACTCTGTGCAGAACAGCTTTGCTCTAGCCAGAATAGCTCTCCCAAGCACGTGACTTGGCTCCCTCTTATTTTTGGGCCTTTGTGTGTTAGCACTCTTCTTGACATGACCTTCTGCTGCCTTCCTGCCAAGCCCCACACTCCTTTAAAAACGGTTCACCATTCCCGTTGTCCAGGAACTGGCAGAAAGAAATCTGGTCAAGTGATTCGCTCCAGTCCATCTTCCCAGAGAGCTGCACCGGTCCCTACTTGGACACATTTTGTTGCTGCGATTTCCTAAACTTTTTTGCATGTTCCTAGATACTGTCTCCCTATGAGCACTAGAAAGTTCCATGTCTTGGGGTTACACTGGGTACATTCAGGATTACAAAAGCTTTCACCGGCTCAAGGG
Source organism: Murina feae (assembly GCA_004026665.1). NCBI lineage: Eukaryota > Metazoa > Chordata > Mammalia > Chiroptera > Vespertilionidae > Murina > Murina feae. The sequence continues at coordinate 4,891 of PVJC01044163.1, forward strand.
CACACACACCATTTACAGCTAATTTTAAACAGGTAGCCAGTTCTTCGGCGTTTTAGTTTGGTATTGTTTTCATTTCATGACCCTACTTCATTTAACGGGCACATGGTTGGTATTACTGACTGACCGAGAAACAGTTGGGGGGGGGGGGGGGAGGGAGGCAGGGGCGGGGAACCTCGGCACGAAAAGGCAGCTCTTACTAGCAGAGGAGAAATGGCAGATGAGGGGCATGGAGTGTGATGCAAGAGACGGGACAGGATGGAGGTAGGGAAAGGGAGGTGGAAAGGGGGCCTCAGAGGAATAATTGGCTCACTCCAAGCATTTCACATGAAAAGAACGTTTAAAGACACCTAAACAACAACGACGACAAGAAGAATAACACATTTCTGCTTTGCTTCTATTTTGTGCTTAATAAACAACGCTACTGTCACTGCCAACAAAAACAGCAACATAACTGCTTTTCCCCTGGCACTAACTCTAAACAATCTACTGGATTTGGGTCAAAATTGTAAACTGCCAGCATGTTAAAAATAAAAACAGAAAAACAAACCTGGCCTGTTCCTGAAGGGTTGTGAGGGTGAACGCAGGACAAGAGCCAGAGAGAAGAGTTACTATAAAAAATAACTCGTGCAAACATCCTTGAACTGACGTTTTCTATAAAAATCTGTTGGCTGCGAATCGGAAAGAGGGAAGTGGGAGGGAGAATGGAATAGGGGATCAAGTGGTGTCTGCTTATTGTCAGCTAGCTTTCATGTAAAAGTCATGGCAGGGTCAGCAACAAACTAGCCAGGTGGCAACTCCAGGCCACGCTGCCATAAATAAATAGTTATGTACTAATGTCACACAACCAGAGCTAGATGCAAAGCATATGGCAAGAAAACATTCTGATGTAAATATTCCGGGGTGGGGGTCGGGGGGCGGTAGGGGGGAGACACACCAAAAGCATGGTTTCTGAATTCAGGATCCTTCGTTGTACCCGGGGAAACAAAGTGGTGAATCTTTTAAAAATGTGGCTTATTCCTGTTCAAAAAATGCTTCCCCTTTGGCCTAAGAGAGTGTGACTACTTGGTGTCCGAATTAAATGCAAGAGAGTGGGCAAGAGCACTGACTCTGCAACCCCATCTCGGCAGTTTCAGCGCCATGCGTCCTGCTTACTCACGGTACTGATCTCTGGGAAGTGATTAACCTCTCCAGGCCTCAGTGGATTCCCCCTGTAGGGAAGGGAAGGGAGGCGGAAGGTGACATCGGCTCTGTACCAGCCTCACAGGAAGGTGGAGGACTGAGTGAGTCCTAGCCTGGGGGCCTGTTAAACAATAGCTGGGAAGCCCAGGCCCAGGGACGTATCGCCCAGGCTCTCTGCTGTGCAGTACGCCCAGGAGTCCTTTACTTTCCTGTGCAAGCTTAACATCTACCTTATTAATCATTTTTATTTTATTTTTACAGAGGAACTGAGGCTTGGATGGATTAAGGCAGCGGTTCTCAACCTGTGGGTCGCGACCCCTTTGGCGGTCCAAGGGCCCTTTCACAGGGGTCGCTAAGACCCTCCTGCCTATCAGATATTTGCACTACAGTTCATAACAGGAGCAACATTACAGTTACGAAGCAGCAACGAAAATAATCTTATGGTTGGGTCACCACGCGAGGAACTGTATTTAAAAGGCCGGGAGGTTGAGAACCACTGGCTTAAGGCATTTACCCAAAGGGGCCTATCTAAGCTGAACTTCCAACCCAGGCCTCCTCCCGGGTAGAAAACAAACAAAAACCCCCACGCATTCCCTATCGAGCACTTTTTCATTCATTTGCTGACAGTATTAAACATTTGGAAAGAAACAGCCCAGGGCCTTCTAAGAAAGAGGATGATTGTTTAAAGCGACGAAAGGAGCGCCTGCCGCCCCAGAAAAGCGCCTCAGGAGGTGCGCGGTCCGTCAGGGCCCCAGGGGAAGCGGTCAGCCGGGGTCCCTCCCTCCCGCCTCTCCCGCCCACTGCGCCCGGAGCTGGGGAGGCCGAGACCCGGGAGGGGAGGCTTCGGCCCGAGAGCACCGCGCCGGGGGCGGGGCGGGCGCGCCCTTCTTCCCGCCGGCGGTGCGGCCGCGTCGGGTTTGTTTTCTAGTTGGTTTCAAGGCACCTAGAGCCGCCAGGCGCAATGCAAAAGCCGGGCGGCGGCGCGTCCGCCGAGATGCCGGGTGTGGCCCCGGGCCCCGCCCTGGGCGCGGCGTCTTCGGGGAAGGCGCCCTTTCCCCGTCGGCCTGCAGTCGCAGGCGCTTTCTAACCCGCGCCTTTGGAAGCGCTTTCAAACCGCGCGCCCGGCAGCGGCTCCGCGGGCTCCCGCGCAGGGAGCGCAGACCCCCATGTGCCCTCGCTCGGGGCCTGTGAGCCGGGACTCCGGCCGGCAACGCGGAAGGTGAGCGCTCGCACCGCCCCGGGGAGATCCCAGGTGGATCCCAGGTGCTCGCTGCCGGGATACCCGCTCGCCGAGACTTAGGCTCCGCCCCTGCCGGGGTCGCTGCTTCCTGATTGGTTTGCCCTTAACTGACATGGCGGCGCTTGCCTTCAGCTGGGCCCACTGCGGCTGCCCAGAAAGCCCTGGGCCGGGCAAGCTGGCCTAAGTCCCGCCCCACCGCCACAGCGCTGCCGGTGAAGCCTACCTAGGCTGTTCCTCGGAGGGTGGGGGGCTGGGGGCCCGGGGCCCCGCCAGGGAAGTTGGGGGTGTCCCCGCGCCGTGCCCCTGTGTGCCCACTCCTGGTCCCCCGGCACCAAGGCTGCTCGAGCTCAGGGTTCCTTACTTGTCCCGGCACCTCCCAGACTCTGGCCCAACATGATACTGACCAAAGCCCAGTACGACGAGATAGCCCAGTGCCTAGTGTCTGTGCCTCCCACCAGGCAGAGCCTGCGGAAGCTGCAGCGGAGGTTCCCCAGGTAAGTGCCCCCGCTCCCCGCTCCCCGCCCTTTGCTTGCAGCGGCGGTGCCCGCCGCCCCGCCGGCCCCGAGCAGCCACGTGTCCCTCCTGTCAGTGCCAGGAGATCAGGGTGGGGAAGAGGTGTCCTCTTTCAGCTGCCTCGGTCAGGAGATGCTTACTGGATGCATCACTGAAATTCAAGTTAACAGTTGTTCATGGAAAACTTGGTGTGTGCTTAGTGATGGGTGCACATAGTAGGGGCTCCATGAAATGTCTAGTGGTTAATTGACAGCTACTGGAGATGAAGGACAGGAGGCAAGACCCCCACCCCCACCCCAAGTGGAAATACCAGTTGTAGATTCAAAGGGAGGACATGGAGGACCCTTTTCAATTGGCCCCTGGAAACAAACTGGGGAGCACAGGCCAGAAGGGGCCTGCTGTGTGAGGATGGCTCTCCAGTGGAATTAAGGGCCCTCCAGTGTCCCCAAGCCAGCCAGGGAGATGGTACCCTGGACAGTCCACTCTTGGCTCAAGATGGGCCGTCTGAACACCCATATGTATACACGTTCCAGGTATATTTCATACTACCCTTCTCCCCAGAAGGCATTTTATTTATTTATTTATTTATTATTTATTTATTGATTGATTTAGTGATTTTAGGATTATCCAGCTTTCTAAGAAAGCACGTTAGGAAGTATAGATTTCCTCATTTTAAAGATGTGCAAACTGAGGCCCAGACATTACACAAAGAACCAGTCCAGGACAAAGCAGGTTATTCTATTTGTGACAGGTTAAAAGGTGAAAGTGCTCGTTCCCTTTCCTTTGACCTCAAAAGCAAATTCCCGCTTGTACCATTTTGTGTTGTGGTACTACTGAGCACTGTAGCCCCTAGTGGAGGACGTTCCTATCCTTGACGTGCAATCCTTCAACAGACATCGCCATAGAAGTATTTTCTTGAAGAAAGAGAGATTATATCGGATAATTGGTATTAATAAAGTACAATTGGAGCATAAGTTGAAAGTCTTATGATCTCAGTTTCTTGAAGGACTCAGTTTTCCTAATCTGAAAATGAAGGGATCTCTTTCTAAAATTATCCATATTTAATTGAAGGCAATATTTATCCTTTTATAGTCTAAGATTTCAAAAAATATATATATTTTATTGACTTTGACTTTTTACAGAGAGGAAGGGAGAAGGATAGAGAGTCAGAAACATCGATGAGAGAGAAATAGCTGCCTCTTGCACACCCGCTACTGGGGACGTGCCTGAAACCAAGGTACATGCCCTTGACCAGAATCGAACCCGGGACCCTTCAGTCCCAAGGCGATGCTCTACCCACTGAGCCAAACCTGTTAGGGCTAGTCTAAGATTTTTTTTAATTAATTTTTGCTAACCAGGAACAAAACTGATAAATTGGAATTTAATGATCTGTCTTTAACTGTTGCCAACTCTGCCAATGAGCAGTGAATGGGTGAAGGCTCATAGGGGAATAAAATATTTCTGGATAGTTTTAAAATAGAACATACATTTAGATATTCTCTCATGTACTTATGTTACAACTATAGTCTTGCTTTTCTCCCCCCTTCCCCCTCTTCTCCTTCTAGCTCATTCTTTTTCTTTTTCCGTAGCAGATACTTTGTCCTCTCCATAGCGGTAGCCTTCCCACACTTTTATGCACTTGTGAAGTACACTTATGAAGCACTCTCTTCGTTTGGGGCACCAGGCTGTCTTGGCTATTCTTTTGTTGCCCCCCCACCCCTTTTATTCATAATATGCCCAATACTTCTCACTTCTTCAAAGTACCACTTGGGGAATCACAAACTCTTCCACTGGAAACTATTTACAGAGGCTGCACTAGTAATCAGCAGAAGAAATTAAAGAGCCACTTAGCAGCATGGGTGGAAATTTTATAAAGAGTGTGATTTTGGACTTGACTTCACTACGGCACTGTTTGACTTTATTTTATGTTTATTTTTCTTTTCTTTTTGTTGAATGTATTGGGGTGACACGGGTTAATAGAATTATACGGGTTTCAGGTGCACAGTTCTATAACATCATCTGTACACTGTACTTGTGTTCACCAAGCACTGTTTTACTTTAGATGTTCCTTGCAAAGGACTTGCACAATCTTTAGAGCTGATAGAGTTGGTCGGGTACGGACCTGAAAGATAATTTATGGTGGTTTAAAGAGGTTAAGTGACTTGTCAAACATACCAGAGATGTTTAATGGCTAAACACTGTCTTGAGTACAGGTTTCATAATTTTCAGTTCAGAATTCTATAATTCATGCAAGAGTAGGCCTCCTCCCCACCCCCCCCAGCACCAGCTTCCCTGGGCACCCAGGACCCAGGCAGGCTTCCCCAGAAGGTCGTCAGGTCTAATTAGCATATTAATTATGCTTTTATTATTTTAGATAACAGCAGTAATTGTTTTTTGGTGACATTCACATACGTTGAGTTCTTAAAAAAATCAAAGTACTGAAATGTTTTAAAAAGTTGCTAAAAATTATAATTTTTCTGATTTTAAAAGTAGGACATCTCAATAAAAAATTATAATACTATAGCTCAGAAATTTTTTGTTAACATTTTATCTATTTCCTTCTAGTCTTTTTTTTTCCACACAATAGTACTGGCTCTGCTAATATACTTTATAGATCTTGCTTTTCTCAATTAACATATGGTGAGCATTCCTTATCTTCAAAAAGTCTTCACAATGTGTTTCAAATAATCACTATCACATTTTAGATGTACCATCCATTTTCTTATTGTTGGATATCAAGAGGTTTTTTTTCCCTCTAATTTTTTGATATTATTTTTGTACATATATAATGCCAAGTTTGCTTATTTTCTTACTTTAGATTCCCAGAAAAAATATCAGCAGTTTTCAAACTTTTAGCCTGCAGATCTCTTTACACTCTGAAAAAGAACATTTATTTATATTGGTTCTATCTGTTGATATTTACCAAGATATAAATTAAATCTGAGAAATTTAAGAAAATTTACTGATTAGTTTATTTAAAAATTAACTAATAAAGCCATTACATGTTACTGTTTTTGTTAACATGTTATGTTTAACATACTCGATTAACAACCATCATTTCGAAAAGCAGTGAGAAAATGGCCGTTTACTTTTGCAACATTGTTAAATGTTTGCCTTAATAGAAGGAAGATATCTGCTTCTGCATTCAACCTGCTCTGATATGTTGTTTTGACTTCAGAATATGAAGAAACTCTGGCCTCGATTAGATATGTAGTTGGAAAGGGAAGAGTAATTTAATCAGCTCTTCAGATAATTGTGGATATTTTTGTTGCCACATAAAACCCAACAAGTGGTATTTTCTTAAAGGTTAATTGCAATGTGGAATGGGAAACTGTATATTGGCCCTTTCCACTCTGTTATATTACAGTCCATTGGCCTGTCATGAACTCTGAGTGGATCTTTTACCTATGCATGACTTTTGTCATCATGTATTGTTCACTTGCAAAATGTTGGTTGTGAGTTATACAGGTCTTCCAGATGTTGTCACCTTTCATTATACAGCATCGGAAGAAATCACATTTGTTAATATATTCCCTGATCTCATCAGAAAAATCTGCAAGATTTGAAGCTGTCAAGCTTATGGAGATGGATACAGAATTTTCCAATATTTGAATTTTCCCTTGAAAGCTCAAATTTTATCACTGGTAACAAATATTATCACTTGTTTTTCTTGAAGTGACAGGCTCACGTTGTTTATTTTTGAGAAAATGTCTGCCAGATACCCAAATCTGAATCATACTCTGTCCATCATTTAATCCAGTAAGAATGGTGTTTCATGGAAAAAGCAGCTAGTTCAGCTCTCAAATAAGCATACAAGTGCTTTTCCTTGAGACAACTATCAGACTTCTGTATGCAGTACACATGCTTGGTGTTTACTTCTTATTTGCTCATATAAAATGTTAAAAGGATGTGTATTCAAAGGTTGAGTATTAATTAGTGAATTTGAAGATATTCCTAAGTAAAACTGGCTTTTTGTTTCCTGCAAGTATGTGACTGTGAAGAATATAGTGACTCCTAGGACAATTGTGCCCAGCCTTGATTTGTGCTTAGGAGCTGGCAACTTTATCCGCCATTGTTTTTCCACTGTCATTGCACATACAGGGAAAAGGCAAATCTATTTCTATACAGGTAATTTTGCCCAGACAGTCTCAGGGACTCCAGGAATTCATTGACCACACTTTGACAACCACTACCTACCGTATTTTCTGGCATATAATATGCCTTTTTAACCCAGGAAAATCTTCTTAAAAGTCGGGGGTTGTCTTATAGGGCGGATGATGAGCCTTCCCAGTGGGACTGGAAAGTCTGCGGTCACCGCATACGGTGGGGGGGCTCAAAAATGGCTGCACTCCATTCATTTCAATGGAGCCGGATGGAGACCGCAAGTGTCTCGGGTCAACTCCTTTTTGTGCCGCATATGGTCTCCGTCCGGACTTTTTAACCCAGGGAAATCTTCCCAAAAGTTGGGGGTCGTCTTATACACCGGAAAAATACGGTATTTTAAATCAAAGGTATTTATGTTTGGAAGAATTCTGATGTGTATTGACAATTTACTATAAAAAAGATTTTATTGATCCTTTACCAACAGGGCATGGGAATATATCTAAACTAATAAAAGCGAAATAGTAAAATTAACCGTTTCTCCGAGACAGGGTAAGCCACGCCCACCAGCCAATCAGAGCGGCTGTATGCAAATTAGCCCAGCCAACATGGCGTCCGCCACTCACAGACCTGAGTAAACGGTTAGGCAGCGTTCTTTGCAGCAGGAGCGAAAGCGATACTGTTTTCGGCCCTTGGCGGGCAGGCTCCAAAACATGTTTCAATAATGTAACAATCATAGAATCCTCAGAAGCTGAAGGGAACAGCAGCCTGGCCTGCCTTACTAAGAGTAACAAAGTCTCATTATAGACGCTGTGCTGCGAGGTGAAGCAGAGGAGGTTTCGTTACCTCAGCCCACCTCAGCTTAAAGGAACAGAAACCTGCGTCCAGCCGGCCTTGCTGGGACGTTGGGTCAATGGGAGCTGTGGGCAGCCTTAAAGCCCCTCACCCAGGCTGGTCAGGCATGCCAGCAGGTGGACATCCCCTGAGGGGTCCCAGACTGCGAGAGGGCACAGGCCGGGCTGAGGGACCTCCCAGTGCACAGAGCGGCTGCAGGGCAGAACAGCACAGGACCCAGGACCCGTGATGGGAAAGAGGCGGCAGGGTTGGAGGGCACCGGGAAGCGGGTAAGAGGCGGCAGGGTTGGCGGCCTGCTTGGTGGGCTGCCCAGGCTCTTTGCGGGGCACCGGGGAGCGGGAAAGCAAGGCTGCAGGGGCCGGGGTCCTGCTTGGCAGCTCCCAGACCCCTTGGCGGCACCGGGAAGTGGGAAAGGAAGGCAGCAGGGGACGGGTGAGTGGGAAAGAGTTGGCGGCGTGCTTGGGGCTTCCCAGGTCCCTTCCAGGGATCAGGGAGCAGGAAAAGGCTGGCCTGACCACGAGGCAGGGTTTTCCCTGCTTTCTGGTGGCTGGAGGAAGATGGGCAGTAGGCAAGCTTGGGAGGCAGGCCGCACCCAGCCCTGGTCACGCTCAAAAAAGAGAACAACATGCAGGGGAGGGCAAGAATCTGAGAGGTCAACATAGAGGGGATGCCTGCTCCAAGCCTGGGGGCAGGCCCCCTGCAGGTAGACACACATAGGAGGACTGCTTCGAGCCTCAGATGCAGCTGGGGGCAGGTCCCCAGTGGCGAGACACACACACACACACACACACACACACACAAAAGGCGCCTGGCAGACTGGGGCCATCATAGGACATCCACTGAGGGGTCCCAGACTATGAGAGGGCACAGGCCGGGCTGAGGGACTCCCTCCACCCCGAGTGCACAAATTTTTGTGCACCGGGCCCCTAGTATCTTTATAACTTTGCAAACATTGAAGAGAGTCACTATTTAATTTTTAACATGATGGATTGAGAATGACATATTGTAATTTTCATTTTTATTATAATACATTGTATGTTTTATCAACTGTTTATTGACCATTTAGTTTTCTTCTTGAATTACCTGTCTAGTGTCTTTTGCCTAATTTTGTATTGAAATTTGCTACTATTGTTTATTGTTCATTGATTTGCATATGTTAAGGATGTTGATCCTTTATATGTTCACTAGAGGCCTGGTGCATGAAATTCATGCATGGGGGAGTCCCCTCAGCCCAGCCTGCACCCTCCCCAATGCAGGACCCCTAAACTAGCAGTAGGACATCCCTCTTATAGTCCTGGACCGCTGGCTCCTAATCGCTCACCTGACTGCCTGCCTGGTATCCCCTAACTATCCCTTCCCCCCCTCCCCCCGCTGGCCTGGTCGCCCCTCACTGCTCCCCCTGCCAGCCTAATCACCCTCAACTGCTCCCCCTGCCGGCC
>PVJC01044164.1:0-14198 GCA_004026665.1 Murina feae
AGGAAATCTGATAGGGGAGGAGAGATTCTGGGTGGCAGCCCGCTTTCACTGACACCCTCGTCTCCAAAACCACAGAGGCGCCTTGGGCCTTGTCTCTGGGTGGGTTTTCTCCACCGTCACACCAAAGTGCCCCTGACAATAACTCCAGGGGAAGCTGGTATTTGGAAACACTGTGCTCAGTGGCCATTTTTCATGCTCATGACATAGTGTCTTTTGATCTGAGAGCTGATTTCCGGTGCTTCGTGGGGGCATGTTAATCAGGGCTCCATCCAGAGTTTATGAACTCTGTAAAGTCAATCTTTGTAGCATGTGCCCCCCTAACCTCCAAAGACACCCCGGCTGCTCCGTTGGTTGGAGTGTCATCCCATACACCAAAAAGATTATGGGTTTGATTCCTGGTCAGGGCACATACCTAGATTACAGGTTCAATCCTTGGTCAGGGTGCTTATGGGAGGCAACTGATCGATGTTTCTCACATTGATTTTTCTCCTCTCCCTCTCCCCCCTCCCCCATCAATAAACATATCCTCAGGTGAGGATTTAAATATATATATATATATAATTTTTTTTTAAGAGGGAAGAAGTGCAGCCACTCCCATCGGGTTGGTCAACAAGTCTTTATTGAGCATCTGCTATGTGCTCTTGTGCTTGGGGCATGTTGAGAGGGAGCAGAACCAAAGGGAGACTCCGGGACACCAACCACCTGCATGGCTCCCCAGCTCCTTAGCTGAGCCTCAGGACCTCACGCTGGCATTGTGTGGAGAAGGGAAACCTCTCACCATCGCACTTCTCCACCCGCAGGGCCAGTGGCAGAGCAGTGCCAGCGTGGAGCTTAGGCTTTAGGGCCTTGTGATGCCAAGGACCCCTCCGGAGCGCTGTAGCTAATGCGATAGATCTCACGTTTGTATTCGCTTTCTAAAGCATCACATAAGGCTCAGGACCCACAAACGCTGGATCTGTCCCTGGGCCAGGGAGAATTGTCACCCTCTGTGGGTCTTCCCCTCAGCTTGGTTTCACCATCACCAATACACTAAATCTTCAGTTTCCTTCTCCCTCGGGAACAGGCTTTGCTGTGTGTGTGTGTGTGTGTGTGTGTGTGTGTGTCCTCTTCTGCACCTGAACCTGAGTTCCCCTGGGAGCTCCTAACCCTTTAAGTGAGGAGGAGAGGGATCCATTGAGGAATTGCTATCTGGGGTCCTTCCTGGCCATCAGACACCCTCCACGGAGTGGAAAGGTCCCACCATCCCTGCAGGAAGGCAGGGGAGGTGTTCTCAGACCTCCAGACTTTGTGGTCAATCCGAGGAAGCCCCTGCAAGGGAGCAGGTGGGAGGGAGCCAGGCCTGCCTGCATGAGGGCGGTAGCAGCTGCCCAATATAGGCCCAGCGAAAAATTCTCCAAAGAAAGAAAAAAGAGCAGGTGTATCCTTGAAGCTATGTCAGTTTTGGCAAAACCGTAATCCTGATCTCAAGTTGTAGGAGAGTGGGCCAGCCAGTCTAGAACTGTGCTGATGAAGTGTTCTGCTCACTCTTGGCCCTTAATCATGGCCCTTCCCTCTCATTCCCCAAAAGGCCTGGAGTGCTTTTCTAATGAGCCAGGATTCAGTGTATTGAGGCGTGGGAGGAGGGAAAGGCCTTTTTATATGTATCTTCCTAACACTACGTGAAAATCCAAATTTGAAAATAAGTTCCCTTTTCAGGGAAATGCTGGCCAACTCCGCCCCCTGGAGGAGAAATGGAGAATTGTTTAAAATGAGCCCCATGGGGCAAGCATGTCAAACTCAAAGGCTAATGGGCCAAATAAACAAGGTTTAAGTTTAAGTGGGCCACAAAAAACACAAAAGCTTCCATTTTCATCAAAACATAGGTTTATTTCAATAGAGACATGACCCGAATATTTAGCTTGTATTGTGTTTTCTATAACAAGTGCTTTCATATTGAAAAGCTGTCTTTTGTTCACCAAGTGGTCGTTCATTGTGTCCCTGGATGAATGTTTGTCACCCTCATGGTTTCGGATCTCCCGAGTGGAGGGACAGTCCTGGCATTTATATTAGTGATGCTCATAATAGGGTTTTTGTCTTTTTTACCTTTCTCTGCTCGGCAACCCTGAGCTGCACTACAGGAAACAGCATGTTAAGAGGGTGTTACATCAGATTAATTGCCTATTTGGGGCTGTTTTTCCTCAAAAGAAGGATGTGAAAAGAGTGTACGAACACCTTATGAGTTATTGTGATTTCTTTTTCAACATTTGACAGAGGTGTCTAATGCTTATTTTTATATATTTGTGTCTAATATGTTATTTCTTGAAATTTTCATGTAAAAAAATTTTTTGACAGTACTATCTGCTTGCTTTTTCCCTGGTGTATAGAAATAAACTGTCCTGAGCACTGAACAGGCATTATTAAGGGGGAGGGGTGCGTATATTTCCTGCAGGATTCCTTCCTGGGAGAGTTCTCTGGTACCTGGCATCCTGACTCACTCTGACAAGGCCCAGAGGAGGGAATGGGCCCGGGGACCTGGCATTCCTGCTGATCTGGTCTCAGTCCATGGCACAGGCTGGCTCCTCTTCTTTCTGAACATCCACCCTCCTTGCCCGTGGCTACAGCCACCACCCCTGTTATTTGGAGGAGAAAACACACACGGACATCCCTCTCTTCTGGGGCATCTGTCCCCTTTCCTGTTGAAAGTGGCCATGAATCTAATGGGAGAAGGCCTGGTTCGTTAATGAATGATTCCTTGATGTTCAGGTAATTGCAAGGCTGAGCAACACAGAATGGTTTGTGAGTTCTCTCTAATTTCAGAGCATTTGCAAGCTTTGGTTGCTATTCACAAATTGCTACACGCTGGAGTTCAGACTGCTGACTGGACAGACAGACAGACAGGGAGGAGAGGGGCGGGTTTTAGAAATGGTTGTTGAGATAGGGCAGAGTAGGGGTTTATATTTTTAGTAAAGGGCAATGATGTGCTGTAGACATTTTGATGGAATTTCATGGCGAGCACTGTGAGATGGAACGGAGAGATTCCGTGATTTCTCCCTCGCTCCCCAGCTGCAGCCACCTCTGTCCTCTTTTGCAAAGTACCAAGCTCTCATCTGTCTCCACCTAGAGCACTGCCTCCAGGGACTTGTCACCGGAATATTTCATAGCCCTTGGCACCAGCTGTATTGTATTGTGTATTTCTGTACATGAGAACTTGATTTCAGCATCCAGAAAAATACTGGTGCAAAGCAGATTCTCAGTGGATATTTGCTGAATGAATGAAGGTGTGAACACAGGAACGAATCTATGCGATGTCGTGGGAGGAACAATGACCTTCGTAACCATGCTTTAAACAGGGGTGGGGAACCTTTTTCTTCCCAAGGGCCACTTGGATATTTATAACATCATTCAAGGGCCATACAAAATTATAAACGTAAAAATTAGCCTTCTATATTTGGTCAACCTTAATTTCTTTTTTAATTTCAGAGAGGAAGGGAGAAGGTGAGAGAGATAGAAACATCAATGATGAGAGATTCATTGATCAGCTGCCTCCTGCCTGCCCCCTATTGGGGATTGAGCATATGCCCTGACTGGGAACTGAACTGTCACCTCCTGGTTCGTAGGTCGATGCTCAAGCACTGAACCACACCAGCTGGGCTTTGGTCAAACATTTAATTAACTCACCCTAATGCCTTGGCAAGGCCAGTCCAAATGATTGCATGGGCCTTACCCAGCTCTTGGACTGGACATTCCCCACCTCTGCTTTAAGATGAAGTAGGCTAATTCAGCAATGCAATATTATTTTTTGTCTTTCTGAGTCAAAATATGTCTTACAACATGCCAGTATGCAAGGCCAGTTAGCCTGAGGTGGAGGAGTAGTCACATCAGTGTGGGAGCACAAATGGACAGAAACGTTTTTTGTTTTTGTGTGGTTTTTTGTTTTTTGGTTTTTTTTTTGTAATCTTCATGGAGAACATTTTTCCATTGATTTTTAGAGATAGTAGAAGGAAAGAGAAGAGACAAAGAGAGAGAGACATCGATGTGAGAGAGACACATGAATGTCCATTGGTTATCTCCCACAAGTACCTGGACCGGGGCCAGGGATGGAGCCTGCAACAAGGTACATGCCCTCGGCCAGAATCGAACCTGTAACCCTTCAATCCGAGGGCCACTGCTCTGTCCACTGAGCCAGACAGCCTAGGGCTGGACAGGAGCTTTTTAAAAAAAGTTATTTAGCCCTAACTGGGTTGGCTCAGTGGATACAGCATCGGCCTGCAGACCAAAGGGTCCCAGGTTCGATTCCGGTCAAGGGCACGTACCTTGGTTGCAGGCTCCTCCCTAGCCAGGGCCCAGGTCAGAGCTCATGCAGGAGACAACCAATCGGTGTGTTTCTCTTCGACTTTCCCTCCCTCTTCCATTCTCGCTAAAAATCAATGGAAAAATATCCTCAGATGAGGATTAATAACAACAACAAAACTTATTTATCAACAGCCTTCAAATACTAATTCTTTTAATGCCACAAATAAACCACTAATGTAGAAATTAATAAAAGCCAATAGATAGTTGGTAGGGAGAGAGAGAAAGCTTCATTTTGGAATTATGACAAAATGATAAAACAGCCCAGGATTTTACATTAAGGGAATGTTCATGTACAATAATCTTACTACAGTTATTACCACTGAGACTAGCACCGTGTCTGAGGGAGGAGCATGGGCCCTTGGTCAGGGTCCCTGGCTTCTAGTTCCAGCTCTGCCTCCAAATCCTTGAAGTAAAGAGAAGCTGAGCTGGGAAGAGACCTTAGAAATCTTTCAGCATCTAATCCAACCACCTCCTTTTCAGAAACTCAGAGAGGCATGAGTTTATTACTTATAGCTTAATTGTTTTCCAACTCATGTCTCGAGCTGGAGTAAGAACCACATCCGCATCCTATGATAGTTGCAAGGATTACAAGCCAGTGTCCCTCAAACTCTTGGCACAGTAAGAATCTGGCAGCAGAGCGAGTCCTTAACTCGCCGTAAGTGGTGTTGTTATTGTGGACTCCCTGTAATCATCTTCATCACCCGTTTGACTGTGGAGAGAGAGACCTGCGCCCCTTGCTTATCATTATGTCCCTGCCATCTGGCTCAGTGGCTGGGTCACAGGAAGGGGCTCCCTCAGTGTGTTTTGAATGGCTGCGGGAAGTGTCTTGCTGAGGGTAGAATTTACTTAGCGTCCTAATCCAAGTCCTAACTCTGAGGTCCAGGTTTTCCACACGGTTGCACGTCAGCTCCCTTCGCTCTCTGACTTTAGGGAACTTGCTTCATTTCCCTGGGCTTCGGTTTCTTTACTTTGACCGTGATCCATCAGGTGCCTTCCTGTTCTGAGCACTGTGTGCTTTGGCCCACCAGCTTTTTGAGAAGACACACGTGTGTGCTTTCCTGGCCACTAGGTGGCAGGCTTTGCCAAACATCAGAAAGAGAAAGGAAAAAAGGCGGGCGGGGGGAAGGAGGAGTGGTGCATAGCATTGAACTAATAGCCCCACTGAGCGTACAGTGGGAGTGGTCTTATCCTTGGGAACTCGTTGCCCTTGGAGTTTACCCTGGGGAGGCAGCACTCCCAGGGTTTGTGTGCATGTTCTTTGGAGCCAACTGTGGGATCAGATCCCATAGCTCTAGGACCCTGAACACTTTGGAACTTCTCAGGGGCCTTGTTATAGTGGTGTCAGGCATTGAGCATGCTCAGCAGTTGGCCAGGATCGAGGAAGAGCTCTCGAAGGTTAGCAGCTATGAGAGCTGCTTCTGCTATAAAATAAAATGCCACGTTTTCGTTCCCTGCCAAGTCAAGTGGACCTGCTTGCTGTTTTATAAAGCCAGAATGTAAGCATTGCCAAAGTGAGCACTACAAAGCCAGACTTTTAAATAGCTCCTCAAATGGCAGGATGGATGGCATATCAGTAGCAGGTTAAAGGGAAGCCTGGGCTATTTGGAGGGACAGCAGAACGCTTGGGAAAATCACTGTGGAGTTTCCTGAGCCCAAAGCAGAGTGTTTGGTGCATAACTGGGTGGCAGGGGCTGATGAGAGCAGTCACAAAATGGCCTTTGCTGAGATTGTTTAAAGAATTTCTTTGTTGCACGGACCATCGTTCAGATCAGAGTGTCTTACTTTAAGGTAATTTGTGGGAAATCTAGGAATGACAATAATTAGCATTTATTGCATATTTGTTATGTGTAACTTATTATGCTAAACATACCCATGCATTATTCTCTGTAATCCTCACAACAACCCTATGAGGTGGGTTTGGTTGTTATGCCCGTTTTATAGATGAGGACATTGAGGTACAGGAAGATTACTATAATAACAGCCAACAAATACTGCATGCTTACTAAAAGTTAGGCATTATTTCTTCTGAGATGTTTTAAGTATCATTCTCACAATCGCCCTATAAGGTAGATAACTATTATTACTTGCATTTTACGAATGAGGAAACTGAGGCACAGAGAGGTTATGTAGCTTTGTGAAGGTCATACGGGGACTGATTAGAATAGTCTGAACACTAACTCTGGCCCACTTGATTTCAAAGTTCCTTTTTTTTCCCACCAGTGTACTATGCTGCCATCCACAATGCTTTGTACGTATACACTAGGTACATGGTAAGAGTTTATTGAATTGAGTCGTTCTCACACTAAAAGCAACATGGAGAAGAATCTGTGAGGAAGAACAATACAGTCTTCATAGCCCTGCACTGGCCTGACCTTCGTTAATGTCGCAGGATACATATGCTGCTCCCCATGCTCATGCTTTGTTGCAATAAGATATTCTCCCATGGGAACAATCAGAAAAAGGCTGTCACCGTGGCAGACATTTTGAAGAAACACTTGCACGGGGAGGAGCCAGCTAATTTTATTTGTTTCACATTTTTCTGGTAGACATGTCTTGGGTTTGTTTGTTTGTTCTGGGATAGTGGTGTCCGGCCCCTTCTCTTATCCTCTAAAAGCCAGGCCCGGAGGGTTGCCAGGGTGTCCAGCCAGCCCTCAGTGTTGCACCATCCGTGTGTGCTCTGACACGCACAGGGCACACCCCAAGCCTCAGCTGAGCACGCTCCCCAGCCCTGAGGCCAGGCGGGTGCCAGGGGACGTGTAGCGCTGAGGGCACCTGCTACCTCGTAAGCGAACTGGCTGTTGCTACCAAACAATAATTTTCAGTCATCATGGTGCCGATGGGGTGTGAGGAAGGCAGGAAGAGCCCAGGCCACATTAATCATTCTGCAGGTGTGATAATTCAGCCCCAGGGGTTGGTTCCTTGTATTTCCATGTGTCACTGCGTTAGGAGCCCCAGATGAAGTTAGACACAGACTTTTTCCTCAGACCTGTGTCTGGGACTTGCTTTCGTGACCCTCTGTCCCTTGCTGCTCTCTCGGAGTGCACGGAGCCGCCTCCATCTTCCTCAAGTAGGGAAGGTTCCTACTTGTCATTGCATCTTTAGTCCTACTGCCTGTCGCCTTCTGGCCTGCCAGTCCTGTGCTCACCTTCCCAGGACGCAGCGGGAAGTGGGTTAGGGTTTGCTCTGTCATCGAGAGAGCTAGTGGGCACCTGAGAGACATGGGAGAGGTGTCCACGATAGGCCAGAGGAGATTCTGGCCCATGTGGGTTTTTCGCTCTCCCACCTAGAACAGGGCTTCCTACCTGTTTCCTCATAAGAGCACATGTAGAGCCATGGAACGCTCAGACCACAGTGCGGGGGTCCAGTGCCTGGGGCCTGAGGCTTCACACAGCCAGTCCCCACCTGGCCGCCTGGGGCTGAGGCACACCTCCACCTCAACCAGGGGAACTGGTTGAGAAGCTCTGAACCTCCAAGAATCATGAACCTCAAAGGGCAGATCCCCCCTGCGGTGGGATATCGGGCACCCTTTTCACCAAACCCTTCTGTGGGCCAAAGTTGGAACTTCCGAGTAGGTGCTGATTTTAGAGATTTTAAGATTCAGATGGTTTGTGGGACTTGTGGGGGAAACTGAGGGCTGAGCGGGGTCACAACGGAAGCAGTGGCAATGCTGGGACAGAACTGTCCTTGTGCTCACATAACTGTGGGAAAGGAGCGGATAAGGAAGCAGGACTTCATATCACACACGTGCACACACACACGCACGCAAACACACACACACACACACTGGGTTGTAACAGACCCATTCTGCTTCTCTCAAAGTATCAGATTTTCATATTTCCTTCTAACAGCCAAATAGAAATTTGAAAGCTCTGCACTGGAACTTGCGGCCTCCCACTCCCCATCCCGAACCCAGAAGATGGGCGGCTGACGTCCAGAGCTGCCGTCCTTTGAGCTACAGCCGCAGCACCATGAGCTCCTGGGGACCCACGCTCGACCTGCTTCTGTCCCGAGAAGCCGCTGGTACGCCACAGTGAATGACTGCGGCAGCCTCCCGGCCAGTGCTCCTGGCTCCACGCTGGTCGCTACCATCCCAGAATGCAGCCTGAGTGGGCTTGTTACAAACAAGCCTGATCACGCTGCAGCTTTTCTTCTTTCTTTTTCTTTTTTAAAATACGTTTTTTGTTCATTTCAGAGAGGAAGGGAGAGGGGGAGAGAGAAACATCAGTGACAAGAGAGAATCATTGACCGACTGCCTCCTGCACGCCCCCTACTGGGGATCAAGCTCACAACTGGGCATGTGCCCTGACCGGGAATTGAACTGTGACCTCCTGGTATATGAGTCAACGCTAAGGTGACCAGACGTCCCGCTTTTGGCGGGACAGTCCCGATTTTTAACAATTTGTCCCGCGTCCCGCGGTGTTTTAAAGAAGTCCCGATTTTTGGAAAGAGACATATGTACTACTCTTTGTAATATTTTAAGTAATAAAATTAAAAAAAGAACCTCCCCCTCCCCCCGCCCCCGCCTCCCCAGATGCTAAGCCCCTCAAGGACAGTGGGCCTGTCTCACCTGGTTGTAGCGCCAGGTCCTGGTGCAAGCAGGGTGGACGCTCTTTGCGCACTCGCCAGGCACCTGTGCTGCTTGGACTTTAGATCTGGCCTCTTTCTGCAATGCCTTGCTCTGCTTGTCGTTCTGTTGCAAAGCCTTCACGTCATGGCCGTATCGAGGCTCTCGTACAAACAAACAAAACTTAACCACTAGTGATGTCCCAAGACCAGCATATATTTAGCACAATTTGCTGATAATTACTGTTCATCATTATGACCCAAGGACACTATAAAAGTCTTAAGTGCCTTTGACTCATCAGAGGCTAAATTATTCATTTAGCAAACACTTTGAGCATCCACTCTGTGCAAAGCATGTGGTCGGTACTATAAGGCGCAGGTAGGCTAGAGCGCCTGCCGCTGAGGGAAACATAAAAAAAACCTTACCTTGCTCAGAGGAGAGCAGGCCTCTCGGGGTTTGCTTGTAACGGAGAAGACCCACGGCACACGCACTGTTCTAATGGGAGAAATACAGGTGCTGTGGGAGCACAGGAGGAAGGAAGGCTTCTTGGAGGGAGTGACATCTGAATTGTGGAAGAAGTCAGGTGTGTGTTGTTTTTTTTATCAGAAAGTCACTCTGGCTGCGAATGAGGGACTGGCAGGGATTCTGACAGAAGCTGGACCAGCTAGGAAGCTGTGGCAGTGTTGCAGTAGTAAGTGGGGAGCTGCTTGTAGTCCCAGCGAGGGTGGTGGCAAGCACTGCAGGTGGTGGCAAGTCTATGGGTAAAAATATAGACTCATTTGAGAAATATTGCGGAGGTAGAGGGAGCAGGCCTAGGAGACGAACAAAGGAGGTGCAGTGGGAAAGAGGGGAGGCCAGGGTGACTCCAGAGTGTCTGGCTTGGGCAGCTGCCCAGGCGAGGATGCCACTCCCTGAGCCGGAGACCACAGCAGTAGGCGGAGGCTTGTGGTGGGGACAGGAATGGTGAGTTCAGGTATGGCTGGCGCTCAGTGTGTGGGAGGCGGGTGGGGTCAGAAACGAGCTGGAGAGGGAAGCAGGAGCCAGAACACGCAAGGCCTCTGGGCCCTGCTGGCGGGTTGGTTACACTTGATCCTCCTAAGAATTTGTGCAGACAATGGTGACGAGAACTGGAGGCCAAAATATGCCCTGAGCTACATTAGAAAGGTCACAACTCTGCAGGCCTGGGCAGGGGCTGGGGACTGCAGGGTCCTCGTGTGTGACATAAAGCAAGCCGCGCGAAGTGGGCTAGAAGCCAGTGTGAGGTAGCCACAGAGGGACGGGGATATGCTAGAGTGACCGCTGCCCCTTCACAC
This sequence comes from Murina feae, assembly GCA_004026665.1. Classification (NCBI taxonomy): domain Eukaryota; kingdom Metazoa; phylum Chordata; class Mammalia; order Chiroptera; family Vespertilionidae; genus Murina; species Murina feae. The sequence goes on from PVJC01044164.1 coordinate 10,210, forward strand.
GGCGGCATCATGGAAAAGAGAAGTGATAGATAACCTACTTTCAACTTGGCAGAGCCCTCACTACAGTCACACGCAGGGCGCACCGCCTGTGCTGCCGGGCACAGATCGAACCCCCCGAGGGACAGGGCTGTTCTGGGCACAGGTCCCTGATCTCCCTACTCGGGCCGGTGCTCCTGTGACTACCGATCCCACCCAAGAATATTCACCACTTTGCTAAGAGGTAGGGCTATGGCATTGAGGGCAGTATGGGGACAGGGAAAGGCAGGTTATGTGTGTGTGTGTGTTTTATGCATTTGATTTATTTACTGAACACCCACTGTGTACTCAGTCGGGTCCCAGGTGCTGGGTGTTTAGAGGTGAGTGAGACGTGGGTCTTGCCTTAATGCAGTTAGTAGGGAGGACAGTTGCATGGACTTGCCATTGTAGGACAGTGAGGCCAGTGCACAGTGAGGACAGTGGTGGCACTGTAAGAGGCCACTAATCCAGCCTGAGAGTTGCCAGGAAAAGAGTAGAAGCTGTGGTTTAATCAGATGTAGGATTTTTGTAGACACGGGGACATAAATTGGCTTTTCATGTCTAACAGTGTCTGGCATGGGATGGATGGTAGCTCACGTTATTTGCAGCTCAGACTAGTGAGGGATTAGCTGAGAATAGAGAGGATGTTGCTGAAATAAAGTAATGATACCTTAGCCAGCTGTCGGTTGCATTGAGGTAAGAACTGACAGTGTACAAAATCAATTAGAACAGGAATAAGCTCATTGTCTTCAACATGGGTGCCACCTACAGTGGATTGGAGCCAGGTGTTGAAACGAAGTGGTTGTTAACTCATCCAACAGGAAAGAGCACTGATCCATTAGTGATGTCTGCCGTGGGTGCAGGAGGGGGAAGGGGTGGCATACATCTGCCATCCTAAAATTAGAATCGTTCAAATAACTGGGATCTGACCACATAAAACCTGTGATCCCCACCCCTGCACACTTGGCATTTTTGGGACAAACAGCAGTGCTCTGTTGGTGTGTGAAACGTTTTAAAGAAACAGTTATCCTTTCAAAGGGTCTGTTGAATCCAGGTACATTCAGACCAGTCTCCCATACTGGCTACCACTAGGCATCTGCCTTCTTGTCGCTGCTCAGAGCTGGCAGCAGGAATTCTGTTTCCCTCAATGGTAAGGGAGAAAAGGAATATACGTTAGGCTTTCTCTACCGGCTGGTGTGAGGAAAGGGCAGGCAATGAGAATATCCAGTGATTCAGGGCTTCCCATAAGAGGGCCCACCGCATCCATCAAGGTGGAGGGGAGACGGCAGTGTCTTGTGTCTCGTTAGTAATTCTTGCTGAAAGACACTTGTGACACCTGTGCACCGGTACTTGTCACGCTTCCTGGTCATTAACCTGGCATCGCTGTTGTGCTCAGTTAAATGTTGATTTGGCCTAGGAAAGCAGCCGTGAACTCCAAAAGGTGGGGAGAGGCACATTTGGTGCAGGGGTTCAGCATGCTAGGTTTGGGAGAGCTTCCTGTCTGCTTGTTGTTTTGGTTTGGCACTTCTAGAATATCCACAGGATAATCTTTTCTGCCAATCTTAGAAATGCACAAGACATCATGCTTTTCATACTGGAAAATTATACAGATGCATCTTTTCAAGATGCTATTGCACGGGAGCAAGAGCAAAGGTGTGACCTTTTAGGTTCCTACGTGCCCAGGGAGCTATTACAAGGAGAAGTACGAAGACAGGCATCTGGGTGCATGTATTTTGTACTAATGGTCCCAAACACGGCAATCCTGACCTTCTGGAAGGCCCCGCCCTGGACAGTGGACCATGTTCTCACAGAGTGCCACTCTGCGGGCTCTGACGGAGCCTGGGCCCTGGCTGGTATTGTTTGTCCTCCCTGAGCTGTGGAGAGCTTTTCTCCACACATGCAGTCACTCCCAGAGGCAGACCATTAAGTGGTCTCTCTGTGCCCAGCAAGGAAGTGTCTGACCGACTCCGCCTTATTTTTGAACTATAGCTTTTACTTTTAAAGCTAATGTCACTCATTTAGTGGCTAAAAAAAATATTTTAATGGCCCAAAATGAATATATATGCAATATATGTGCACAAAAATACAAACGGCCAGTCCTGGAGGCTGTGACTTTTTTCCTACATATGCTTCTTTGGAAACAGGTAGCATGTGAATGGATACATAGGTGTGCGGAACAAACGTAGATGCATCTTTTTTAACGATGAGCAAAAAAATTCTTAATTTCATTTTCGAAGTCTCAAATCATTACCTACATAAAGTGTCATAAATATGAAAATACATCCAAGAAGAGGGTGGGAAATCTGTGCAAGTCACTGATGTAACTAAACGAAATCATGACATCGAAAGAACATACTCCGCACACGCATGGCCAGTCTGATTGTGTATCTGAGAAAATGAAATGGCTCCCTTAAGAGGGTTTATAAATATGAATGGGATATTCTGAGAAAGGAGCAGGCTTGGAAACCTAACCCCCAGTTATAATGCTGTTTCTATGGGAAAATATGCTTTTTAAGTACCTTCTTTGAAGCCAACTTTTGAAACCCTGCCTGTTTATAAGTTGGGGGTTCATGGCATAAAGCAATCACCTACTGCTCTGTGAAATTCCCAGCACTAGTCCATCACCAAGCACTTATTAACTGCTGGGTGGATTACGCAGTGACAAGCATAGCAGGGCGAGACCAAAGAAATAAAGGAGCGTTTCTGCCCTCAAGAAGCTTGTCCCGAGCTGGAGAGAGAAAGCACGCCTGCAAAGCAACCCGAGAGTTTTCATAGTGCTGGGCCTGCAAAGCGATGTCCTGCAGGCAGCGGTGCAGGAGGCCGGCCGTGAGGCCAGTGTGGTGAATCAGGAAAATGTGCGGCTCCACCGGCAAAGCATGTGCCCCATTCATTTGTAACCCCCCGGCACACCAAAGACTCTCTCCTTCTTCCTGCAGAGGCTTGCACAAGCCTGAAGGGCCGGCCATGAACGTCACGTGATCCTTCAGTGCTGAGCAGTTCAAAACCACAAAGGGCATGTGGCATTACCTTATTAGGAAAGGTTCGCCTTTTTCTTCCTTTCTTTTCTTTTCTTTTTTCTTGTGTGTGTGTGTGTGTGTGTGTGTGTGTGTGTGTGTGTGTGTGTGTTAAAGGAGGATTGGCTTTTGGCAGGCCGGTAGTGGTGTACCTCCCATCCCCAAAGTTCCAGCCCTGAAGTACGCCCTGGTGAATCAGAGCTGTCTGAGATTTGGGGCCTGCCTTCTTGAGTTTTGTGTCATGGTCTGGGAAAATCTACAAATGGGACAGGCCTTAGCCAGTGACTCAGTTACCAGCAGGCAGGGTCCTTGCTTTATTTGTGAGGAGGAGCCATTGTTTTTCATTCCCCTCAAACCTTGAGGTCACCAAAAGGGAGAAGGGACATGGGGCCGGGGGAGTGGCTGTAAATTCCTGAGTCCAGGGCTGTATCCACCTCCCTAGGAAGGCTGACGGCTTGTGGAGAGGGGGATGGTGCTGGTCTGCCAGGTAAGGCATGCAGATCAACCACTGTGTCCTCATTGGAAATGCCTAAACTTGGACACTTGGTTCTGTCCCACTTATTGCCTCTGAGAAGTGGCAGCGGTCAGCAAATAATTGCACGGAGCCTTCCTTATGCTGTTGTTCGTTAGCTTTTAGAAGCACTGATTCTGGTTACTCTTGATGCACTGGGGGGAAAGGGGGACGGTGTAATGTAAACCCTTCCTATCCAAAGGGTTTACATTAAAATAATAATAGTAATAATAATAGTAATAATCCTATCTAATAAAAGAGTAATATGCAAATTGACCATCACAAGATGGCTTCCCCCATATGGTCAAAGATGGCTACCACAAGATGGGCAGCAAGGGAGGGCAGTGGGCGGGGGGGACCCAGGCCTGCAGGGGAGGACAGTTGAGGGGGACCAGGCTGACAGAGGAGGGCAGTTGTGGGGGGCCCAGGCCTGATGGGAGGACAGTTGT
>PVJC01044165.1:0-14221 GCA_004026665.1 Murina feae
TGGTCGCCCCCAACAGCACCCCCCACCCCCAGACAGCCTGGTCATCTTATGCAGCCTGCTTGTTCAGTAATTTGGTTGTTGCTCACTAACCCCTCTGCTGGCCAGGTCATAGGCAGCCATCTTGTGAGGGCATGAGGGTAAATTTGGATATTACCTCTTTATTATATGGGATTGTTATTTGCCCTTTCTCTATAATAGAAGTGTCAGAGATGAAAGAAAATTAGTAAAATGTATTTGAAAATTTTCCTCCCGTCAGAGTCTGGAGCACGCCGCGGGACCTAGAGTCAAGTCCCCGCCCACCACCCACACACGCTTCGAAAATGCAGGAGACCCAGACCTGGACAGCCCCATACCCACTGGGTGAGACCCAGACCCAGCCAGCCCCACCCCCATCAAGTCCCTCTGGGCGGGGGACACAACCTCAGGTCCCCCAGGCTGGTTCTGGGTGGGGAGCAGTCTCAGGTACCCTGGCCCTGCCCTGCATGAGGGGCACAATCTCAGGTCCCCCGTCAAACCCTGGCACAGCGTGAGGTCCCCCAGCCCAGCACTGGGATAGGACAGGACATGGCCTGAGGTCCCCATCAAGCCCCGCCAGGCAGGGGCCGTGACTTGAGGTCCCCTGTCAAGTCCTGCTGGGCAGGGGGTGCAACCTGAGGTCCCCTGTCAAGCCTCGAGGAGCAGGGGGTGCAGCCTGAGGTCTCCTGGCCTGAGCTGGGGCAGAGGGCGAGGGGCTTGGTGCCAGGGCAGGGGGCGCGGCCTGAGGTCCCTCACCCCAGCCAGGCGTCATGCAGCCTCAGGTCCCTGCTGTCTGGTCATGACGTTATAGCATCTGGCTAATTTGCATATTCCTCTGTTATATAGATAGATAATACAATGATGAAGAGAGGTTTAATTCTAGAGTGCAAAGATAGTTTAATATTAGGAAATATATATCTATTACTCATCATATTAACAGACTACAAAAGAAAAAATACTGTGAAGTACAAGAGATTTTACTTAACCTGATAAAAAGTATCTATAATGAACCAAAAACAAGCATTATCCTCTAAGGGAAGAGTCTAAAAGCATTCCCTTTAAATCCAGAAGTAAAAGAAGAAGAAAACAAAAGCCAATGTCACCACTTTTTTTAACTTTGCACTCAAAATTCTACCTATGGCAAAAATTTTTAAAAAGTAAAAAATCAAAATAAATAAAGCCAAAATGTTTGGAAGGAGAAAATGATTGTCTTTATTTGCAAACAAGTTCTAGAAAAAAATTTGATTAATAGAAATAATAATAGACAAGCAAAGTGGTTGGACATAAGACCAATATGCAGAATAAACTGCATTTCTGTACACCAGAAACAATTAAAAAACAAAGTAAAAAAAGGTCATGATCATTAGCAATATAAATTAATTATAACATATCTAACAAAAACATAAGGAATATAAAACTTTACAGTAAAATATTTTTTAAATTATAGATGTAAATATTCGTATTTGTGGGGAGGAAGATTATCATATAGATGCCAATTCTCTTCGAATGATTTATAATTTCATGCAGTCTCAATCAAAATGCCAATGGGTTTTCCATGGAAGGAAAACCTGATTCTAAAATGTATTTGGAAAAGAAAAAACCACGATCACAAAGAAACTTCGGAAAGAGAATAAAGGAAGAAGATTTGGCCTACCAGATATAAAGACTTAATATAAAGCTATAGTAATTACGATAATGTAACAGTGGTGTAAGAATCTGTAACTTATCCAATGAAACACAATAGAGTGTCCAGGGATAAACTCATGCATATATGAAATTTGGTCAGGACACAAGTAGCCTGAACTCAAAAGCAAAGAAAAACCCAAGTGTATCACTGAGTTGTAAGTAAACAAGAAACTTGACATGGTCCTGTGGACAAATCAATTATCAAGAGGTTCAATCTAAGACTAAATTTTCCTTGGGTTTACCTTGCCTGAGGGAGGGTGAAGTTCAAAGTGAGATTCCTGCATTAAACCAGAAAACCTATCACGGGGCGGATATACCATGGTCCAAAAATACCGGAAGTACAACCTATGCTAAGCAGAACTCACCGGAAATTCCTCCTGCCTTTTGCTATGCGTTACAGCTTGGTGTGTACATATAAAGCCCAGTCCAGCCATGCAATGCAGCCACAACAGTGACCTGCACACCATGAGCAATCAGTGACTGCCGGATGCTATTATGATTATTGTAAACTTCTGGCTTCATGGAACATCTGAGTTGGGGGAAATGACATTTTTCTTTTACTTGTCAAATGACAAGTGAGACTGAGGTCTGACTAGGTTTCCTCCTCATGCTGAAATCCCACCACCGGATATGGCAGGCATGTACATGGCATCACAGCGTATGCATTTAGCTGGTCATAACTATGGTCTCTTTTTTAAAAAAATAATTATTGTGAGATACTTCCCCATTCTTCAAAAACCACTGTTAATGACTGCGTAATGATCCCTGCACACAAGTGAGTCAACCATTCCCCGGTGGAATTTAGTTAACCATTCCCCACTGTCTGACATTTAGATTGCTTCCAGCTTTGTGACTTTCTAAAGAAGTTATACACAATTTGAATTCAGTTTAATTTTGTGGCGATGCTTTGTTGAACACACTAGATAATTCTGAATGTCCACCATGTTAATTTATACTATTGATAGTAAACAAAACAAAACAAAATGGAAGAAGCACTGCTAAGTGAGTCACGTAAAATACAGTCAGGAGGCCACGAGGGAAGCGGGGCCTGTGCACATCTAGTGCCTCAGTTCTCAGAGCTGCTATTAAGTTGTTAAAACTGTTGCTAAACTCAGCTCAGGCCCATCCGTAAACATCCTGGAATAACTGCTACCTAAACATATATAGACTTTACTTCCTTTTTTTGTTAATCCTTGCCCAAGGATATTTTTCTGTTGATTTTTAGAGAGAGTGGAAGGGAGGGGGAGAGGCAGAGAGAGAGAGAGAAACATCAATGTGAGAAAGTCACTTGGTTGCCTCCCACACACACTCTGTCCAGAGCCAGGGATCAGAGCCTGCAAACCGGGGTACGTACCCTTGACCAGAATCGAACCCAGGACCCTTCAGTCCACAGGCCAACACTATCTACTGAACCAAACCAGCTATGGCTTTACTTCCTTTCTGTAGTTTTCGCCTCCCTAGTTTGCATACTGGAACTAACCAATTCTTGTTAACCTAGTCAGCAATCCTTCATTTGCATTAAAAAATTTCATTTTGTGGGTTTTGCCTTTATAAACTTTGGCTTTCCTTGTTCTCTCCAGAGAGCATTCTGAGTTGCTACCTGAATGTGTCTCTTGGATTTGAATCCTTTAAGACCCCAATTAAACTTTTAATTTGTTTTACAGCTCCAAATTTTTATTGGTTAACCCTATAAAGAAATACTAATCCAAAACTATTATTCTTTCCTTCAATAATCTATGTATATAAAAGGCTAAGCGACCGTCCGACCAACCAACCGTCCGGTAGGTATGATGCGCACTGACCACCAGGGGGCAGAATTAACTGCAGGAATTGCCGAGCTGCGGTGACTTGGCAGTGGTGGTTCTGGGGTGATGCACCCTGGAACCAGAGAGGAGGGAGCCTGATTTCTTGCGGGGCCGCACGATTCCACCAGGCCGCAGGACCCCACCTGCCAGAGGGATCCCGCTCACTCCACAGATGCCCTTCGAGCTGCAGTGCCACCCCAGATGGGCTGGCCGGGTAGGGACCAGCAGGAGGTTGGCTCCAGGGTGTGTCCAGTCCATCTCACCCAGTCCTACCCCGCTGGCCACCTTCTGATTAATTTCCTTTCAATGTGCACAAATCTGTGCACTGGGTCACTAGTGTTTAATAAAGCCCTGTACCAACAGATACATAGGTAATTTTTCAAGTTTTTCTTGATTGATTGATTTTTTGAGAGAGGGAGGAAGGGTGGGAAGGACCAGGGCATGGGGAGGGAGAAGGAGAAAGAGTGAGAAATATTGATTTGTTGTTCCACTTATTTATGTATTCACTGATTGATTCTTGCATGTGCCCTGACTGGGGATTAAGCCTGCAATCACCAACTGAGCTACCTGGCCAGGGAACATAGATAATTTTTAATATCAAAGTGCTATCAGTTCTATGTCAATTATATCTCAATAAAGCTGAAAAAAATTCTTTTTAAAAAATATATTTTCATTGACTTCAGAGAGGAAGGAAGAGAGAGAGAGAGAGAACCAATGATAACAGAGAATTATTGATCGCCTGCCTCCTGCAGGCCCCCTACTGAGAATGGAGCCTGCAACCTGGGCATGTGCCCTGACTGGGAACTGAGCCATCGTCTCCTGGTTCATGTGCTGACACTCAACTACTGAGCCACTCTAGCCTGGCCAGAGTGCTTTCTAACAAAGCAGAAGCAAACAAGCAGTTATACGTGAAAATTTCATTTCTATATTGATTTTCAAAGAAAATCTTTTTCTCAAGACCATGAAAGTAAGTTAGTGACTTTATCTGATGTCATGAGAATTCTTTCCACCATGGGCAAGTAAAATCCATTGACGGGGCTTCAATTTTCCATATAGCATTGCTGAACAAAGATAGAGAAAGTTTAAAACAAACGTTATAAGGAAACACATGGCAGCTTAGGAATGTGCTTTCAGGCTCTGTTACTTATACTGAGATTAAAAAAAAAAAAAGACACAATATAAAACCCACCTTATAAGGAGCTGGGAGTCAGAATGGAACAAAAGCAGAGATGTGAAGAACACCAAAATTAAACCAAGAACAACTACTAACTTTTACTGACTGTTTATTATGTGCGAAGCCTGTTGTAAATGCTTCCCATAAATCACCTCACTGAAGCCTCACAAAGACAAGGAGGCAAGTACTATTGCTAACGCCATTTTCAAATGAAGAAACTGACTCTTAGAGGTCACACATCTAAAAGTGCAGGGCTGCATGGCTAACACCAAAGTGTCTGCTCTTAAACACTATGTTCCATTCTTTCTCGTCTCGAGATATCAACTGGATATTCAATAAACAAGAAACTAGGACCAACAAATAAAAACACCTTCAAATAACCAAAAAAAATCTCTTCAAGTAACTGTCTCTAATCCCAGCTTCTGCCTTCAAACTACTAAAACAAAAATAGATGGGGTGATCAGACATACTCCCACTTCTTTATTCTAATTCTTAGATGTCTGAACTGAAGTGAAAATAGGTAGCATGAATGAAATAAGGGTCTGTCTGGTCAATCCACAAAGTAAACTCTCAAATCGGAACCAGAGTTGAGAGTGTGTGGCTCCTAAGCTGGACAACATAGCACATAGCACAGAAGTGAGCACACCCATCTCCATGGGCAGAGCTGAGGTTTACTCCCAACCCTTGCTGTGTTTCAGGACATGCTTTTGCTCAAAATTTTCTCCAAAACTATCCTATCTAATTCTATCTAATAAGGAAGGAATATGCTAATTAAGCCTCATGCCATCGCAAAGATGGCAGCACCAACTGCCAATAAGGAGGGAATATGCTAATTGACTGCCCTGCCCTCAAAGATGGCAGCACCACAGCCACAAGATGTTGGTGCCCAGTCCCCTCAGCCCTGCCTGGGCGGAAAGGCGCAGAAAAGCTAGGCACACCCCCAGGCAGGCTTGGCCTTGCTGCACCTGCCTCTAGAGTCCCCCGGTCCCCTTAGCACCCCAGCCACCCAGGGCTGCCCAAGGCTCAGGTAACCAGGGCCAGCCTGAGGCTTGTGCTGCTGGCAGTGGCAGCAGCAGAGGTGTGATGGGACATCACCTTCCCCTGATTACCGGATTGCCTCCCACCCCTGAGGGCTCCCAGACTGTGAGAGGGGAGAGGCTGGGCTGAGGGACGCCCCCTCCAGTGCAAGAGTTTTCATGCACCGGGCCTCTAGTTCCTTAATATTTTCTGAACTCCATCTAATTAATCAGGTTTTCTGGGCAACATAAGAGGGCTTATTGGAGTGACTGCAATCAGCTTGATCAAAATACCGAGCAAGTTGCATCTGTACGTATTCACCACTGTCTGTCTTGATCTGAAGGCCAGCATGTGAAACTGCTGCTTAGGCACTGTGGTTTCTTAAAAGGATCTTGGTTGAAAAAAACTATGTAGTTACAGTTCAACAACTTCATTAACTGCTGCTCACAGACCAGAGTTGCTATCCTCTCTTCGGTCCAACTAAGATTCCTTCAACGAATAGAAAGTCTAAATAGCTAAGTGTTCTATCTACCTCTGCTGTACTTTGTGAGGAATCTAAAAAGAAACCACTGCTACTGGAAAGCAGGTGAGCTGGTTCCAGTCCCTCATAGTTACCTGTATAACTCTGTAATTATGCCTCAGAATTACACATTAATAATGTGGAATAGAAAACAGCAACAATTTAAATGGGAGTAGGACATGAAATGTTTAAAGTCCCTCCTAGCTATAAAGTTTTAATTCATCACTTAAATTGTTGCTGTTTTCTATTCCACATAGATGCAAGGACATTAGATGGACACGTAGATTCCACATAAATGACAATGGCACTTTTACTTTCCCTGTTAACATCTATTGCATGACATGGGGTCATTTCAAATTGAACTGGCATTTGCTCATGTTGCATCTGCTATCAAAACGGACTGTTTGTAATCCAGGCAGCAGAGTAGTCGAAGAACAACAGATTTTCTTGGCATTTCCTGTACATGTGGCATGTAGATGAGCATGAGATTATTCCTAGGAAAACACTGCAAATAATAGCTGTCGAGTCTTAGCAACTAACAACCAGCATCATTAAAACCAAACACAACTTCCCATCCATGCATTCCACCTCTTGAAAGGGTTTTTGGTTCTTTGGGTTCCCATATATGAACCGGCCTATTTTTATATGTGCTCCACACTATTTTGGCTGTTTGCTTCAGCTCTGAGGCTTCTATAATTGCAACAATGTTGCAAATATGTTGTTGCCTGAGCCTGAAGAAGCTGAGCTGGCCAGCAAACAGTTTACTCCTGGTGCAAGGGAAGCCTCTGTTTACTCCAGCTCCATGACTGCCTGCCTCCATATTGGCTGGGTTAATTTGCATACAGCTGCTCTGATTGGCTGGTGGGCATGGCTTAGGTGTCCCGTAGAAATGGTCAATTTCAATATTACTCTTTTATTAGATTAGGTTTTAATTTTTTTCTATTGAATTTTCTTTTTAGAGAGAGAAGGGATGGGGAGGAAGAGAGAGAAGAGAGAGAAACCTCGATGTGAGAGAGACACATCAATTGGTTGCCTCCCACTCATGCTCTGAGCAGGAGCAGGGACAGGGATCTTTAACCTGGGTACCTGTCCTTGACTGGGAATCGAACCCACAACTCTCCAGTGCCCAGGCTGACACTCTAACCACTGAACACAACCACTATGGCTATTCTATTCTTTATTTGTATGATTCCCAATTCTCCTCTTAAAATTCTGCTATACTTTTCTGAACATGGTTTTATTATGTATGTATTCTCTATTGTATTACATTTTAATTCCCTGAGTACTCAATACATAGTGTTTGTGAATGCATTATGAAAAAAAGGGAAAGCAAAGATAATTCTCCCCAACACATGGCAGCTGAGAGAAAATGCAAAACGCCATGAAAATTTTACTAGATGATTAATATGAACTGACATGACATCTTTGATTAGACTCAAGGACCCTTAGGAGGAGAGTGTCCAAACTCCTTATCTTATAAGGAAGAAAATCAAAACCCAGTCAGAAGCTAAATGACTTGCCCAATATGATACATCCAATTGGATACATTTATAATCTTACACATAAAATTATACATTATCGCCTAGGATAGTTCTTTTCACAGTTGAGAAGAGCTCCATAAAATCGGTTCCCAAAACATGTGCAGACAGCCACAGTGGCAAAATCCCACATCTGGAGTCGTTCCTTTAGATCAAAACATTATATCAGAAATTCTGAAATAAATGCAACTGTTTTAGGGAAATGAGAGAGTATAAGAAAAAACAACACATAATAAAAAAAGACTTTTGAAGTAACTCGTATTCCTAATTCACCCAGGGAGACCGATATCTGTGGCTTTATTCATTGGGAACAGACTTACATCTTCTCCTAATGAGGCCAACACAGCCAAGTTCTCCTCTAGCAATAGACAGGCCACATTTCTGTTGTTTTTCATCAGATGAAATAACTGGCTAGCATTAAAAGAGTTGGCTGTTCCAAACACACATACTGTATCTTTAAACACCGGATTAGCACTCTGGTAGGGTAAGACACTGAGCCTGCAAGGACTCAGGAAATTAAACGGAAAATCGGCATCCTGACTCTCATGCTATCCTTACTAAAGAACCTACTCTCCCTGTAGAACAGGGGCCTCATGCACTATTGAACCATCATTTCTCTCCCTCTCTCTTCTTGATTTTGCATACAAGTACAGCTGAATTTGTGCCATTAAATGTGTGCATGGTCAACTTCACTGTATTCCCCTACTCCCATATTTGCATATGGGTATAATGATCTGGGTTAGACAGACATGCAAGTGTTGCAGGAGAGGTCATTCAAGTCTGCTCACAGGTCCTCATGAGAAGGGCAGGTCAAGGGCAGTAAAGAGTCATAAAGCCTCCTGAGAACGCCAGGGTGTGTGTAAGTTAGGGTTAAAGGGAACAGAGGAAAGATCACTTTTTGTGGGATAGAATTTATTCCAAAAATAATCACCACGTTCATAATTTTTCCTTGGACTGGATTGGATACACACATTTTAAACACTGCCAACACCTCCCATTTGATTGCTTTTTAATTAAATAGAGGATCTACACTCTCAAGCATAGAAGTAACCATATAACTATAGAATTCATACTCTGAGAGAAATTAATCATGAGAACATCTTTCAGATAAGAACTTGATCATGGACAAATGGCCATACAGCAGAAATAACTAAGCCAATACTAGGAAATACATGCAGCGGGAAAGCAGACTGCCACCCATGGAGGACCTGCCACCAAGAGCCATGTGGAACACTGCACAGAGGGGCGGTGATTATGAATAGGCATTCTACTGTAGAATGAAAGGGTTTAAGCTGTGTTGGACTCATTAAGAAAAGAAAGGACACCCTAGCCAGTTTGGCTCAGTGGACAGAGCATGGGCCTGCGGAATGAAGGGTCCCAGGTTCAATTCTGGTCAGGAGCACATGCCAGGGTTGCGGGCTCATGCAGGAGGCAGCCAATTAATGATTCTCTCTCATCATTGATGTTTCTATCTCTCTCTCTCCCTCTTCCTTCCTCTCTGAAATCAATAAAAAATATATTTAAAGAAAAGAAAGGATGTGCTCACTACCAAGTTCTCCTGTCTCTAAAGAAATAATTACTACTCTGCTAATAAAACATCCAGGTCAATGGAAGCGGGTCCTGTAAGTATAAATTATCTGAATTACAAGCGTATAAAAATCTTCCCAAGCCATGTTTAGCTTAACTCCATTGCAGGGGTCTGCAGAAAGGAAACACCAGCCCCTGGGCTGGTACACTGTGTGCCTGACTCAGGCTGAGCTGGTCCAGACCCACACTCAGGTGATAGGTGCTATTCCAGGACGCCAGGCATTTTCACAACTTGACCACACAAAAGAACACCCAAGGCAAGTACAGCAATGCCTTTCATAAGACTGTAGCTGTACAAACACAGGTGTCTGTCTACACAGCAATTTCAATGAACTTTGCATTGAATGTTCCAAAGAGCGGTAGGTACCTCCACACTCCATCCATTGTCTCAACAGAGAAAGCTACCCTGAGAGACTACAAAAGGTGGGGGGGGGGAACGATAAACATCTATGTTTATGAAACACTTCAAAGGCAACACAAAACACTTGTTCTAGAGAGAAAATATATCTCTCTCAAACCACAAAAGCACATAAAAATGTTTAGTCAGCCTTAAGTAGGTTCCTTCATTAGCTGACAATGTAAATGTCAACTACTGAAATATTCAAATCTTCATTTTACACGCAAGTGGCTTCCACCAAATGATAAAGCAATATTCCCGTGTGAGGGTGAAAGATGGCAGTGAGAATGCTGGCCCTTTGGAGAGGAGGAGTCAGATCTACCAGTCTTTGCTTGGCTTATCTGCCAGGCTTCTAGGGAGTTGTTGTATAAAGGGGGCCTCGCCCTAATAAATTAAGAGTGAACAGTGTCAATGTCAAAATTGCCTGCCCTCAATGAAGCTCTCTAGACCACTTGATGTCCTGACTTCAAGAAAATGATTCCTTAAAAAAAAACACACCAAAAAAACCCCACAAAACTGTGGTGTGACAATGGCATCATTTTAAAAGAATAACAGGGATCATGATGATGGTGAGAACTGGGCAGGAACTACTGGTGCTGCCCGCCGCCCCTGTAAGTTGCCCAGCTGAAGGCGGTGGTTAAGTTAAAGCCCATTTGGGAGGTGCGCGCAGGCGGCGGGGGGAGGGTGGTGTGGGGAGCCACCAGGTCTCCAGCTCCCGTGGGTTTGACGGGACTAAGGTTGGGACCGGGATTGTCTTGTACGACGAAGCCCACGGTGGCTTGGCCAGGCGCTCGACCTGTCCCCCCGCAACCTCCCTCCAACGCAGACCCCAAGTTAGAAATGCAACTCCCCGGGAGCACAATGACAAGAACGCACACAAAAGGAGCAGGGCGGCCGCTCCCATCCTTACCTTTGACTTGACTTTCATACTCGGCTATGATCTCTTTGTCCTTTTTGAATCTGCTCGGAGTGGACATTATCCAGCTGTTCCGGGTTTGCTTTCAATGGGCAAGTTCGGATAGGGGGGTCACAAGCCGGTCCCCCTTGGAGAGGCGGAGAGTGGAGCTCCCGCACGCCGCGAACCCGGAGGCAGCGCCGGCAGGCGGTCCAGGAGAGGCGGGAGAGGCGGAAAGCAGGAGCGAGCCGAGGACTTAGATTAACCCGGGCGCCGGCACCATGCTCCCGGGTCCAGCGGCCGTCGGTGATCCGGAGGGTGCCCGGGGCTGGGGGGCCCGAGAGGCCCGGCGCGCAGACCAACTCCCGCGAGCGAGCGGCGGGGGGCGTCTCCCTGCCCACCCGACCCGGAGCCCGGCCACTTCCTCTACAGGCGCTGGGCGGACGCTGGGTGCGCGCCGGCGCTCCGCACCATTGTTAGGAACCGCACCGGGCGCTCGGGGCAGGGCCCGCGGGGGAGGGCGGGCGCGGAGAACGTGCGCACCGCGGGCGCCGCCGACCTCCCTTCCTGCTCCAGCCGCCGGCTCCGCGCTCGGGGTCCCGCCGGGTGGGGATGCTGCTGCCGCGCCCGCCGCGCTGCCGTCGGCTAAGGCTGCCGCCGCCCCCGGCACCGAGGGGTCGCGGTCCTCCAGCGGGTCCAGCTGAAGACGGGAGGGCGGGCGCTCCTACGCGTGCTGGGCGCAGCCCCGCCGGAGTTCAGGTCCCCGGAGCCGTCTCCACGAGGGGACTCTGCCTTCTCACCCGCCCGGCGCCGACGCTGCCGCCGTCTCCCCGTTTCCCGCTCGGCTGCTGCCCCCCGGAGGCCGCCGGCGGCACTCGCACTCGCGCGGGGAGGAGCCGCGCCCCCAGGGGCCGCCCAGGGGCCGGCGCGCCGCGGCTCCCCGCGCTCAGCGAGTGAGCTGCGGGCGGCGACTTGCCCGGCGGCCCGCGCGGGACTCGGGGAGACGCGGCCGGCTCGTGGGAGGGGACGGCGCGGTGGCCCCGCCAACTCCGTCCCCGTCCCGCCCCGCCGGGTGGGGGAGAGGCCGGGCCGGCCCGGGAAGATGGATGCCTCCCGTGGCCAAGCGCAGCCCCGCCCCGGCCTCGCGCCTCCCTGCGCTGAGACCGCGCGGCCGGGATATTGGGGTCCCAGCGTCTGGGACTCTTCCCAGCCTGGAACTCTGCTTTGGCCGAGGGTGGGAGACCTGGAGGGGACGCTTTTCAGACTCCATGGCAGGAACCCAAAGTTGGTTGTCTCCAGGACAGAAAGGATGTGACTCCCAAGGTTGGACCCCAGTAGGAAAACGAGACTGAATTGTGAACGACGTGGCTTTTTAAAAACCAAAGGAAGGCGAAGCTTCTCAATGGAAGCGGAGAAAATACCCATCTCAACACAATATTCTCCCATCCTAGGACGGTGGGAAAGGCGCGAGTGGGAATAGGTCGCACTTAGGAGGTCACTACCTTTTTGACAGTGTGTGTGTGTGTGTGTGTGTATATACATATACATTATATATATACATACATATATACATATACATATACATATATATATATATATTCTTTTCTGGCTCCTTTCAAATCACTTCTCAAATATTGTGGGCCTGATTTATCAAAGTGATGTTTCCAAAGGCGTGCCCAGTATGAAAATGTTTTTCCTGCAAAATCCGAAGAGTAGGGAATTTTAGGCGTCAATCATTCATTTATGTATCCAGAAATAAACTTTCAAGTTCTTCCTGCAGGTCAAATGCTGAGCTAAGAGCAAGGGACTCAGTGGTTCAGACCCTGCCCTCAAGGATCTCACATCTATTGTGGTATCTACTCTATAAAAGCGAAATATTAAAATTAACCGTTTCTCCGAGGCGGGTAAGCCACGCCCACCAGCCAATCAGAGCAGCTGTATGCAAATTAGCCCAGCCAAGATGGCGGAGGCCGCAGCCCTGGTGTGAGGCTTCTCCAGGGCTGCGGCCTCCACCATCTTGGGAGCCTCCCGCATGAGAAGGCATCCAGAGCCTTGGGCCTGCGGATGCCTTTCCAGGCGGGAGCTGGGGTGGGGGGAAGGCGGGCACCAGGCAGCTGCCCACGCCCTGGAAGGCTCCTGAGGCGCGGAGGCGGGGCGGCCAGACCCCCACAGCCCGGCCGCCTCGGAGCGTTCAGGGGCTGGGGGTCAGGGCGGCCGGACCTCCGCAGCCCCGCCACCTGCCGCCTCGGGAGCGTTCCAGGGCAGCGTTCCAGGGCGCGGGGGCGAGGCGGTTGGATCCCTGCAGCCCGGCCGGCCGCTGCAGCCTCAACTTCCTGGGCTGGAGCCTTCTGGGGCGCGTGGGGAACAGGCGGCCGGACCCCGCGGACGCGCCCGGGAGGCCATGGGGTGGCCAGCGCCACCCCACCCGGAGACCAGGCAGCTGGACCCCTGCAGCCCCCACCCGGAAGGCCATGGGGCGACCAGCGCCTCCCCACCCGTGGCTTCCCAGGCGGGAGCCTTCCGGGTCGCGGGGAACAGGTGGCCGGACCCCGTGGCCCCCACCCGGGAGGCCATGGGGTGGACAGTGCCACCAACCATCAGCTTCCCAGGCGGGTGGCCCGTAGGGTCAGTGGGAGCTGTGGCTGGCCTGAAAACTGCCCTCAGCCCCTCACCCAGGCTTGCTACACCCCCTGGGGTGAGGGTCTCCACTGGGGAGCTTGGCCAGCTTGCAAACAAACATTGGCCCCTCACCCAGGCTGGCCAGGCACACCAACAGGTGTACATCCCCAGAGGGGTTCCAGACTGGGAGAGGGCACAGGCCGGGCTGAGGGAACCCCCCCCTCCCAGTGCACAAATTTTTGTGCACCGGGCCCCTAGTCTAAACTAATAAAAGCAAAATAGTAAAATTAACCGTTTCTCTGAGACAGGATAGGCCACGCCCACCAGCCAATCAGAGCGGCTGTATGCAAATTAGCCCAGCCAAGATGGCGGTGGCGGACACCCGGAGGCTGGGCCCCCAGGCTGCCCTGCAGCTGGAAGTAGTTCCGTGATCGCGGGGGCTCGGGCACACACGCCTCTGTGAGTGCCCGAGCCTCCGCGATTGATTTCAGGCGGCAGGGCAGCTGGGGCCTGGTGGAGCAAGCCAGCCCAGGCCCCCAGGCTGTCCTGCGGCCTGGAAGTAGGTCCGTGATCACGGGGGCACCGCACACACGCCTCCGTGAGTGCCCGTGCTCCCGCGATCAATTTTAAGCGGCAGGGCAGCCGGGGCCTGGCAGAGCAAGCCAGCCCAGGCCCCAAGGCTGACCTGCAGCCTGGAAGTAGATCTGTGATGGGGTGGGGGCACGGGCACTCAGGTCCCTCCCTGAGTGCCTGTGCCTCCCCCCCCCATGGATTCCAGGAGGCTGGGCACCCTGAGGGGGGGAGGGGGAGGCAGAGGATCCGAGCCAGCTCCGCCCCTGAGGCTGAGGCCTGGAAATCGGTGGGGGGCACACAGCACACAGGGAGGTGTGCCCTCCGTGTGTGCTGTGTGCCCCAATGGATTCCAGGGTCCCAAACTGTGAGAGAGCACAGGCAGGGATTAAGTACCC